>QFEF01000018.1:0-27961 GCA_003316035.1 Neoboletus subvelutipes
GATGACGAATAGGATATGAGTCAGATACAAGAGAATCTGACTTAAGAAAAGGTTAAAGGTCCACAGTAATAGAAATGGAAATGAACGGAATCAGAGAAACCTCTAGTCCTCAAAGAGAGTGGAATGGAAGAAGTCATTCCATACTTTCTGAGGAATGTCCAGATCAGGAAGGATGTCGTCCCAGAGGGAATCTGGTATAGGAGCAGATACCAACAGATCAGGTGAGCTTGTGGGAGAGTGAAAAATAGTCCCCCCTAGGACACTTGTAACACATTCCAGGATATGGCACTCCATTGCTCTGATGCTAGTGCTATGAAGGGTTAGTATATGACTTGTAGATAGTGCTACTTACTTGTTCTTGAGTTAGTCACTGTTGTCTTTTACAGCCTTGGTAGGCTTTCTCTCAGCATCCTGTCTAATCTGGAGTGCAAATGTCTTGATATTGTATGTAAAATTTGCCTCAAGAGTCAAGATGACAACTTAGAGCATGACTCAGGCATCCCCAATATTCCTACACTGTGCTTGCTCCTATCCTCCTCACTTCATTCATGATATCCAATGCCTGACATGTCCATGATGCCTGCAGATATTTCACTCTCTTTACCTATGAATTCAGTCTTTTTTGATGAACATTCTCAATAGTCACAGCAATCATTTTCTGATCCTTTCCAGCCATGCAATGCATTTTCAAGGATACCACAAACACAATGGCCTAATAACAACTCTGGAATTAATCAGGTGTGCCCTATGTTGCTGTAGACCTCATTTGACACACATATATCCAGTAGATGCAGCAAATTCAAATGCTACAAGATATGATAACAAAGCTACAAGTTGAGAAAGCTGCACTCAAAGGGGAGCAGTCTGCTATTCAGTTAGTTTTTCTCTATCAATTCAATCCAACTGACTCACCTCAATTGAAAGGAAATCCTATGATATATTAGTCTCACAACTCCATCACACAACTACCACTTCTTCTGTCAACTCCATCAATGTTTTGATGACAACAACATCAATACTACCTAATGTCCAAGCCCCACCTCAACTCAAAGCACAGGGTTACCCAGCTGTTCACTTCTGGACTGAGAGTCAGTGGAAGCAGTGGAATGAATCTGCGGAAGGATAGCTTTTGAAGCAGAAAGATAAGACTCACAACATGTGATTCCTTGAGGTTTCAAATGGGATACAGCTTGACACAACCCAAGTTAGCAAGATTCTTGATTGTATGTGCAATATATGGCATGACTTTTGGCTCAGAAATGCCATCAATGGGACTACAACATGGAAGACAATGTTGCACAACTGCAAGACATTCTTCTGCAATGAAATGGTCAAGTCACACCCAGAAACAAATCTCAGCGAAGGTGTATGGAAGATCAACAGGTTAGTGAAGAACCATTACTCATTGTACAAGCAGACCTGGTTCACAAACAAGTCAGAGGAGAAGCTTGTGTTGAAATGGAAGGTGAAGCCAGAGGTGGACATTGATAATTTTATAGCCAGTGAAGAGTGTCCAGCAAAGCAGAGCAAATGTAAATGTATATCATCTGGTGTGGAGGCTACCACTGTGGTCAATATAGTAATCTCAAGCAATGGAAACTCAGCACATCTTGATGATCTTTACAACCCTGCTCCTAGTCTCAACTCAGACTCTGGTGCTTTCAAAGTAACCAACCCAGATCATTCAACATTACCACCCCAAGGTCCTATGGCATCTCTGCTCCCAAATCTAGATAGGGATCTATCTGACACAGAACTTTCTTCACTGTTACTGTCACTCAACCTAGTGACTAAGATGACCTGTTCTGTCACTCATGAAGAGACAAGTATGAAAAGACTGATGGCTATTGTCAAGAACCCATTGTAATATTTCTCTATCAATGTTAACAGCACTAACAGAAGTGTGCCAGGTTTTCTATGGTGAAAAGAGAGAGAATGAGAATGTCTTGCAACACCTCTAGTAGACCAGATATAGCCTCAGTCCCACAGGATTTCAGAGCAGGGCTACCTGCAGTCAAGACAGTGACCAAGATGGTGACCGATGATGAGCAAGTATTCTCTTCTGGCAGTGCCATTCTACCTGCTGTTGACATGGCAACTGACAAGATGGAGGTCTCCTCCACCAGCACTCTCATTTTATCCACAGCGATCAATGATAAGCAAGTCTCCTCTGGCACCACCATCTTACCTGCTGTTGACATGGCAACCAATGACACATAAGCTGCTGCTGCTGGCATGCTACCTAATACAAACAAGGGAAAGACCTCTTGGTGGCTGCCCTCAAACAAGACTAGTCAGTATGTAATTTCTTCTTATAATCAGTGCCTGTTTGTTGATGGAAGCATCCTTGTATCATCCAAGAACTCTCTGTGCACATTGCTGGCTCAAGCACCTCAACCTGAAGAGATTGAAAGAGGAATTCAACATGTACTATGAGAGTCTTGATTCTGAGAAGAAAGTGGTATGTTTCACTTGTCTTGATTGTTCTACAGGTGCTGATCATTCTGTACAGAGATACAAAGATGAAGTTATGAAACTGGTGTGCTGTACATCGCCTTTTATCTTAACATTATTTGACTTGTCATTTCCTAGGTTGCAGATCATATTTGGATAAAGAGAACAGCAGAAGTGGTTGCAAGAATTGCTGTCCTACTGATGCATTAGAGGGTGAGTAGAATAATAGGCAGTAGGTGTTATGGTCCCAAGTCCACAAGAGATCTCTACAGGGACTTAGTCATTTTCTTTCTCTTTTCTTTTCTTTTCTTTTCCTTATCTTATCTTATCACATCACATGACTAGATCACATGACCACTAGACTGAAGCTAGTTCACTTTCAGCTGGTTCACTTGTGCTCATGGATGCACTTCTACTCATGAATCTAGACTTGATGTCAAGAACTCCTTTCATATCTTAATCTATTCTTATAAGTATAAATGACTCTCACAGTCATATCCACTTCTTCTTTACTTCTTTTTATTTCTGTTTTACTTCTCTTCCATTCTGCCACAGCATGCTATGTCCTCATTCTTTTAATCTCCATGCCTCATGCTCAACGCATGTATTTAATCACCATCTCTACATTGGTAGATCTATAGTACACATGTACAGTACATACATAGAGATGATATATAAACCCAGAGACTATGATGGGTATTCCCCAGTCTAGTTCTCTTGGGAGTTACCAATCCTTGAGAGTTCCACTTGATTAGTAGTTTCCCTTTCTCAGTCTAAGTGTTTGAAGTGTCAACCTAGAGTTATAAACTCTTTTGGGTTGTTTCACTAGAACTAGACTATATTTTCTACACTCTACCTTTATACTTTGTACAAAAGCCAATGAGTTGGACACAAGTCAGTCCCTCATCCTTATCCTCAAGGATTGCACTTGCTCAATATAGAGGCAATTAGTGCTGATTGATTTTCACAGGTCACTCTATCCCTTTCCTTCTTTATCTAGGCTGGTGCCTCAGAGAAGAGCTTGGGAAGAAGTAGTAAGACAGGTCCTGGAGGCATTAGGGTTATCAGCAATTGACCCCTACACTCCAGTACATGAAGAATCACCCTGACAACTGACAGAATCTCCTGTGACAACATTCTTGAGGGAATTAGAAAGAAGTTTGGAACTAGCATTACTTGCTTTGTTCACAAACTCAAATACTGGTGGACTAGTCTATCCACCAACTTTCAGAGAAAGAGTCACCCTACACTTAAGATTGGGTGCCCACAGAGATGCTCAGCACTTTTCTCCAATCTCACAAGAGTTGGCAGTCTCCAAGCCCTTTCCAATCCCAGACAAAGTGCTGTCTTATGACACTAATGATGGGCCAGGTATCTTACTTTGACAAGTCCAAATTTCCCACATCACATCCTTGTCCCCAATCAGCAACATTGTCTTTATACAAGCCATTCTTAACTTAGGATTAGAAATCAGGCTTCCATTGGTGTCACCAAAGAGGGAAAGAGAAGAGTCAGTGGTACCTGAGGAAGTACTGAGAAAGAAGCAGAAGAAACTTCAAAGGTGAACCATAAGGAGGTTATGCCCAGATGAACCAGAGAATCACATGTTGAAGTCCTTACAACCAAGACACACCCTCCATCTCCCCAAAAGATACATTCAATAGTTCATTTTTTTTACTTAAATCAATATGTCACTTTCCACTGCTCTCCTTAGTGGATTGAACACAGTCAGAGACACTAACACTGATGATGACTGGTCTGTCTTCACAAAACAACTAAAGGTGCATTTTGAGCACCAAGAAAATTACATGGCCACAATGAGGGCCTGCACACAATCTCTTGAAGAGAAGCTGCAACAAATGGAGATATCTGTACAAATGACAGCAGCAGCAGCAGCAATAGGACCCTCTAACATGTCCATGCACACACAACCAGCACAGCAGCTGAGAATTTCAAAAATATTTGTGGATCCTGGAAATTACAACAGAAAATGGGAAAAGAATTCGAAGAATGGTGGATCAAGTTTCATGCTTGGAGAGATGCCAACCTCCTTGCACTACAAGGCCAGCAAGGCATAAGGGCTGCTCTCTTCTATATGAAAGGGAATGAGGCAGGTGCCTTCACAAGGGCACAACTCAGCACAACAATGTGCCCAAATCACATGCCCCAAACATGGAAGCAATTCCAAGTGGTTGTTGAAAGACACTTCTGTTCTGCTACAGAAAAAGATTGGAATCAAAAGGCAATCTCCAATCTCCAACAAGGAGAATCACTGAAGGATATGTACTTAATGAAATTTGAGATGTATCAAGTGATGGCAGAATGTGTCAGCAATTATTTGATTGAAATTTTAGAAAAAAAATGCTGATAGGCAAATCATAGATTGCCTCATTATGGAAAATGGGTGATATGAAGATCTAGAGTCATTTAAGAGAAATCTTCACAAGTCCAGAGCTTGGAAACAGCTCCTTAAATATATTTCCAAAGGAACTGCAGAAAGGGTCAAGTACATTGATGCAGCCCAGGAAGGCCCTATGAAATGTCACAATTGTGGTCAAACAGGCCACTTCATGAAAGACTGCAAGAAGTCCAAATTGCAGTGTCCAGAATGCAAGTTTCTTGGCAGTGGACACCGCAAGGACTGCTCCAAAAGGGGCAAATCAAATTCTGGCAGTCATAATGTCAATGCCACAGAATCAAAGAGCAACGATAAGCCACACACATCCTGGGATGATGTTAAAAGCACCAACAAGAAGTCCGATAATAGCAAAGGCAAAGGCCAAGACTGGTTATCATCAATCAAGGGGATGAGCCTAGGCAAGACTCAAGCCTGATTCAAAGATTACAAGGCAATTGCCTCAAGGTCAAAAAATTAGAAAGTCCAATGCACATATCTGGGTGCACTAAGGACTCAAATTATTTTTCTCCCCTATCTGTAGAAGAAATCAAGTGTGAGGATTCTGCAGATGTGTCTATTTCAAATACACTTTTGCTGTCAGAGGGGTCCCATTCAGGGCTCATTGGGAACGTTATACCCAGGCCTAATTTCTCTACAAAAAACCAAAAAAAATAATCCAGTCCCAGAAATCTCAGATGACATCTTTGTCAAAAGTGTCAAAATTGAAAAAGAAGTCTTGATGACTATTGGAGTATCACCCCTTGGATCAAAGCAAAAATATATTAAAATCACCACCCTACTAGACTCAGGCACAAACATTATTTTTATTGACAAGATGTGGGCAAAGAATAACAACATTCCTTTAATCAAGCTCCATCACCCCATTCCAGTTTACAACATGAATGGCACAAAAAACTCTGCTGGTAGCATTATGCACAGCACTGAATCGATTGTTGAATTTGAAGGTCACTATGAGCAAGTCTCAGTGAAAGTTACTGATCTTGGCAAGAACACATTCATTCTCAGATATTCATGGCTGAAACACCACAATCCAGAGATTAACTGGGCACAAGGCACTATCAAGATGACATGTTGCCCTTCACACTGCCATAGCTTACAGGATAAGCTGTTCTTTGTCCAATGAATTGAAAAGGAAGAATTAGACATTCAATATGCCATTTACAACACTATTCATGCACTGGAAGTGCAACTGGAAAAACCTAAAGATAAAATGTCCAAAGAATTGCTACCCTTTGTATATTACAAAGTCTTAGATGTTTTCTTGAAGAAGCAATCAGAGCACATGCCAAAGCACAAACCCTGGAATCATGCTATAGACATGAAAGAAGGCTATGAATCCAAGAAAGGCAGAATTATATCCCTCTTTGTTCAAGAACAAGAGGAGGTTACAGTATTCATTGATGATCAGCTCACCAAGGGTTATATTAGATCTTCTAAATCTCCTCAGACATTGCCCATGTTCTTCATTCCTAAAAAGGATGGAAAGAAGCATATGGTACAGGATTACCAATACCTCAATGAACACACAGTCAAAAACAATTATCCACTGCCATTGATTTCACAGCTGGTTGAAAAGCTCAAAGGAGCTAAATTATTTATGAAAATGGATCTTTGATGGGGATACAACAATGTCCACATTAAAGAAGGTGACAAATGAAAGGCAGCATTTATGTGCTTTCATGGATCCTATGAACCCCTTGTCATGTACTTTGGATTATGCAATTCCCTTGCCACATTTCAAGCAATGGTTAACAACATCTTTGCCAACATGGACAGCATCATTGTGGTGTATATCAATAACATCCTAATATTTACAAAAACAGACAATGAAGAGGAACATGACAAGATTGTGCTAGAAGTCCTCTGATGTCTTAAAGAAAATGATCTATTTGTGAAGCCCAAGAAATGCACATTCAAAATAACTGAGGTTGATTTCCTCAGAATGATCATGGGAAAAGATGGGATCTCTATGGATCAAGAAAAAGTCCATGCAATTAGGGAATGGCCTGCTCCAAAAAATGTAAAAGGAGTTAGGAGCTTTTTAGGTTTAGTGAACTTCTATAGAAGGTTCATCAAAGATTATGTGCTAGTCACATGCCCTCTTCATGATTTGACAAAGAAGAATGAATCCTTCCAGTGGCTAGAATTACAACAACACATGTTTGACACATTGAAGTCCACATTCACCATGGCTTCCATGTTAGCCTATCCTGACAATAATTGTAAATTCCACCTTCAGTGTGATGCTAGTGATTATGCCACAGGTGCAGTCTTATCTATAGAGAAGAATGGAGAATGGCATCCAGTAGCCTTCTCTTCTCACACCATGACTCCACAAGAACAGAATTACCCAATCACCAATAAAGAGATGTTATCAGTCATCCAGGCATTGGAACAATGGCATCACCATCTAGAAGATGCTAGATACCAATTGAAATTTGGAATGACCATGCAAATTTGCAATGGTTCATGACAAGGCAGAACCTTAACTGATGACAAGCCTGGTGGGCTATGTATTTGTCCAGATTTGACATGGCTTGGTGCTACAAACCAGGTAAAATCATGACCAAACTGGATGCTCTCTTTCAATGAGAAAATCATGCCAAAGGTATCTTGGATGATAACAAAGGAATCATCATTATCTCCCCAGACAAGATCCAATCTATGATTGCAATCACAGATGATGGATCAATAGTAAAACAAAAAGTCTTTAATGCCATGTGTTACAAACATAATGGATACCCCTCTTTTTCTCTTGCCCATTGCATCTCCTAACCTCAATGCCATTTACCACCCTGCTTGGGATATCTGGGCAGACATTCTCCCAGACATCAAAGTCCCTCAATCTCTATGGGATGAGATATTCAACTCCTTGTTGTTCCAGGAGTAATCACTCAGATACTCGCCTTCCTTTCTTACCCCATACCCCTTGCAGTCTCTTTTCATTTTGGGCCTTCTTGGACCCTTTCACTCCTAAGTCAAATTCTCTCATATTTGACTCATTTTCAATTTACCATATTTCACATTTGGTTCCAGTTTCATTTTCATGGTATTCACTTTGGCCTCAGTCTAACTATGGCCACAGTTTATTTTACTTTGTATCTTTTATGCTGAGATCATTAATGGTGCCAATAGTTTACTTCTCCTGATTGGATCTTATGAAGTATTCAGTCTCTTTATTTATAACTCCAGCCCTAAACTGCCTAGTATAAATAGTTAGGACTCCACTTTAATGTATTTTTAACCTTGATCTATGCAATCTACATAGAGTTCAAGCTCCTCGCTGAAACACCTAGCTTTGAACTTTTGTCAATCAGAAGCTCAGCTTGGGAACTGAGATCCTTCAGAGAAAGGAGTCTCCACTTCATCACCACATTAGAGGATCTGCCTGTCCAAGCTATCATCCACAGCTCGTTGTCTTGACTCTTGTCCAAGAGTTGTCACCCACCATGCTGGGGTCTTGTCCACAACCCCCCATAGCCAACTCTCCTTTCTGTGCCTAGGAGGAGCCCACTTATACTTGTACTGAGACAACCACCTAGGGGTACCACAACCATTGCATAGCAAGCACCAACCAGAGGGTCTGCCTTTATTAGATGAGAGGATTCCACTAATATCTACAGAGGTAGGTGATGGTAGCTGAGGAACTTAGTTCTCCATGTACATGTCACTTGTTACACTGGTTGTAACACCACGTGTTTACTAGATGAGTCAGAGATCCAGAAACTCACTAAGAAGCATACCATCTGTGAAGAACAATATGGATGTCTCTATGACAACCTAGGGTGTCTTTATGTCCCAGATAGTGCTATTCTCAAGATGGAAATTGTCGAGACACACCATGATTCCTGTTACAAACATAATAGACACCCCTCTTTTTCTCTCACCCATTGCATCTCCTTGCTTTGATGCCATTGATCATCCCACTTGAGATATCTGGGCAGACATACTCCCAGATATAGACATTCCTCAATCCCTATGGAACGAGATATTCAATCCTTCACTTCTCCAGGAGTAACCACTCACACACTTGCCTATTGCCTTAGTCTCATTTCCCTTATGGCCCCTTTTCATTTCAGCCCTTTTTGGACCCATTTACTCCTAAGTCAAATTCTCTCATATTTGACTTGTTTTCAATTTACCATATTTCATATTCAGCCTCACTTCATTTCACTAGCATTTACTTTCATTTCACTAGCATTCATCTTGGCCTTAGTATAATTGCAGCCACAGTTCATTTCATCTCACTCCCTTTATGCCAGCACCATTAATGGTGCTAATAGTGCACCTTTACACAGAAGAAGGTCAACTTCTTAGGTATGACAGTATCTAAAGAGGGGGTCAAAATGCAGGAAAAGAAGGTGTCAGGAGTAATGGACTGGCCAATTCCCACATGCCTCAAACAACTGCAAGGCTTCCTTGGACTCTGTAATTATTATCGAAGATTCATAGAAGGCTTTGCCAAAATCACTCACCCCTTAAATGATCTTATCAAAAAAGATGTTCCATTTACTTGGGGACCAAAACAACAATCTGCTTTCGAAACATTAAAAAGTAGATTCACAACTGCTCCTCTTTTGGCATATCCCAATCGAGATCAAGAAATGTGTTTGGAAACAGATGCATCCAATATAGCCACCAGAGCAGTTCTTTTGGTAAAATGCAATGATGACTTATGGCGTCCATGCACTTTCATTTCCCACTCCTTCAATAGCGCTGAGCACAACTACCCTATTTATGACAAAGAACTTTTAGCAGTTATTCACGCAGTAGAAGAATGGCAACATTACCTTATTGGTCAAGAAAGATTTGAAATCTGGACCGATCACAAAAACCTAGAATACTGGAAAAAGCCACAAACCTTATCAGGTCGACAAGCTCACTGGCATGCACTTCTCCAAGAATTTAATTACATTTTCATTTACAAACCTGGTACAAGTAATGGTTGTGCAGATGCTCTCTCACAATGACCAGATCATGGTGACGCAGTCCCAGATCATAATGCTAACATCACTGTCCTCCCTCCCTCAGTATTTATTAATGAAATTTCTATTTCTTCTTCCTTTTTTACAAAATTACAAAAAGAATCACATACCATAAAAGAGGACACGATAGACGATTTCAGTCATGACAAAAAAACAAAAATATTCAAAAATACAAAAAACAAAATATATGTATCAGAATCTTTACGTACTGAACTTTTAATCTTGTGTCATGACTCTCCAATAGCCAGACATCAGGGTCATGCATGCACCATTCATTTACTTACCCGACACTTCTCATGGCCAGGAGTCACAAAAGATGTTAAATTATACGTAGATAGCTGCCAAGCATGCGCCCTCATGAAGGGTAAGCAAAAGGCACCAGCAGGAAATTTCTTCCTCTTTCCACACCTAAACACTCCTGGGAAGATTTATCTGTTGATTTCATCACCAGACTTCCTAAATCAAAAGGATACACAGCAATTTGTGTCATAGTTGATCAGTTTTCTAAAGAAGTTGTATTTATACCTACATTTGATACAGTAAATTCTAAAGATTTAGCCATTCTATTTAGAGACAATGTTTGATGTATTCATGGACTACCTTCTACTATAGTTTTGGACAGAGGACCTCAGTTCATATTGGACTTTACTGTAGAGTTATGTAAACTTCTTTCCATCCATCAAAAGATCTCCACTGCCTACCATCCACAAACCAATGGTCAAACTGAACGAATCAATTGGGAGTTAGAGCAGTATCTCTGTGCTTACATAGCCAAGAAGCAAGGAGAATGGGCAGATTGGATCAAGATGGCACAATTCTCTCATAACAATTCCCTCACCACTGCCACCGGTTCCATTCCATTCAGTATCACATGCAATTATGTACCTACCACGTATGGGATTCAAAGGAAAAGTGACAGGGGCAGGAGTGGAATTTGGAAAAGAGGTTGCAAAATCACATAAAGAAGTAGAAGTAGCTCTTGAAGCAGCCAGAGAACGAATGAAGAAATACTCAGATTCTAAATGATCCGAGGCCCTGGAGTATTCTATTGGCCAACAAGTTTGGCTATCTATGGATAAATTGAAGTTGCCGTATACCATGAAAAAACTTACCCAAAAATGGATAGGACCTTACAAAATCAAAAGAATCCTATCTAACGTGGTCAAACTAACTCTACCAAAAACCATTGGCATCCATCCCACCATCAATATTTCTCACATCAAACCTTATTGAGAAACTTTACCAGGTCAACCAGTCATTCGACCTGATGCTATCGAAATTGATGAAGAAGGAGAAGAGCAGTTTGAAATTGATTTTATTGCAGGCTCATGCATGAAGAATTGTAAACTTCAATATTTAGTTCATTGGAAGGGGTTCGATGAAATGGATCGTACTTGGGAATCGGCAGATATTATCAACATTGCACCATTGGCAGTTGCTGACTTTCATAAAAAGAATCCCTCTGCTCCTAGAAAACTCTGTGGACTTACAATTTCTGATTTCAACTCATTATTTTCACGGTATGAAAATTTCACCAAAATGAACTTTGAAGAAACTTGTCTGGAATACAAGTCCTAAAGAGGGGGTAGTGTTATGAATAAGTAATATTTTCAAACTTTTTCAATCTTTACACTTTACATCTGTTTCTCTATTTACCATACACCTCATTACATATGACCATGAGAAACTATGACTAAGTCTAGACCCATGACATCATAAACACATGTTATTAATCTCCGTTTACTTCTCTTCTTCTTTTAATTACCATTGAGAACTCTCTCACTATACTATACCTATACTTAGTAACTTCTCTCATGCACTGCTTGGTCTGTGCACATTTCTCAGTAGTATAAAGGTGTTACGAGCGGTAACAAATGACGTGTACGCAGAAGACTGAGATCTTCGCTACGGGACAAGTCTTCCTCTGAAGACACAGACAACCCTCTGGTCTAGCAAGCGGATCCTCTGATCGGCAAGCGGTGTGCAACGGTTGTGGTGACCTCAGCTGGTATGCTGATCGCAAGGCAATGAGCGGGCTCCTTCCAGGCACACAAGGAAGAGTCGGCTATGGACTGGTCGTGGACAAGGCCAGTATCTGGGTGCAGCCTCTGGGCAATAGGTGGCTGGTCTCTACTAGCTTGGACAATCACTAGCAGGTGCTGATCCTCTGATCAGGGACAAAAGTGGAGACACCTCCCTATAGAAGGTTCTCAGTGCCTAGATTGAACTCTGATTGACAGACGTTCAAGATCTAGATTGACGACAGATGAAACACCGGTTTCTCAACGCTGGCACAGGTGCTGACAGCGAAGACTTTGAATTCTATGTAAGATTGCGTAGATGAAAGTTAAAGTTACATGGGCGGCGATTCTAACTATGTATACTAAGCCCCTTTAGGGCCGGTTTCAGATAGAATCTCCGCTCTAAAATAAAAGAGGAAATGACACGTCGCGTTGCGTATGATGCAAAAAGAAAGACGCGTCGTGTTGCATAAGATATAAAAGGAAGGGACGCGTCGTGTGAAGTATAAAAGGAAAGACGCGTTGCATAAGCCATAAAAGGAAGAGACGCGTCGCGTACCAAAAGAAGAAGACGCATTGTGTAATATGAAATAAGAAACTGCCGGCACAGCTTGACTAAATAAGAAATGAACTGAGGCCGGTGAGTCATGATGATGGGAATACGAGTCATATGTGAGAGAATATGACTTAGGAGTAAAGGGTCCGCAGTAAGAATGGAAAGAGGTCCGAAAGAAGCTAGTCCTCGAAGAGCACGGTGTTGAAGAACTTGTCCCATACCTCGGAAGGTATGTCTAGGTCGGGAAGGATGTCCTCCCAAAGGGAATCTGGTATAGGTGCAGATACGGAGAGGTCGGGTGAGCTCATTGGTGAGAGAAAAACGTCCCCCCCTAGGATACTTGTAACAAAAGGCGGTCATGTATTAGCCTGTTACCTCAGTCTAATCCACTTGTCATTGTTGTGGTTCACGTCCGCTGTGATTAAGGATAACAACTCTCAGCTTTCTCTTTTACTTCACCAGCAGTTGGTGTATGCTGCAAAGACAGTTGTCCAGCTAGTGGTTTCTTTGGAGATCATTACACTGAACTCTCTCCCCAATTCCTCAGACTCCACAGACAGTGGAACTTTCTTTTCTCAGCAGGAATGCCTTACCTCCCCCACCTTAGCATACCTGTTAATGTGGACCCCGTTCCCGGACACCTCCTCCCTGGAATACCAGAGGAACCTCCAACAATGCCTGCTCTCAAGCCCATTATCCCAGATCGTTCTCCTACTGCCATGGATAGTCCTTCCATCCCATATTTCACTCCAGTAATGCCATGTCGTGAGTGTTTCCCCCACATGTACAGTTCAGAGGGATCACCTGCTTCCAGTGCTGTGAACCTGACCACATCCACCCAAACTGTCCCCACTACTTATGTCCCTTCTGCAACATTGCTGCCCCCAGTCATTCCCAATACCATTGCCCCTCCGCTCATTGTGGCAAATGCAACTCCCTCAGACACTGTGCCTGGAATTGCACCGAGGATGCCATTGATCCCTCTACCTGAGATCTCACTGACCATGACATCAACAAGGGAGATAGAGATAATTGAGCCGGTGGCTCAAAGCTACGAAGGGGGTAATGTTACAAGTGTCCTAGGGGGAGTTTACTTACTTCTTCCGATTGGATTGCATGAAGTACTTGGGCTTTCTATTTATATCTCTGGCCCTAAAGCACCTAGTATAAATAATTAGAGCTCCGCTTCGACATATCTTTAACCTTGATCTATGCAATCTGTGTAGAGTTCAAGCTTCTCACTGAAACACCTTGTGTCAATCTTCTGTCAATCAGAAGCTTTGCTTGGGAACTGAGATCCTTCAGAGGAAGAAGTCTCCACTTCTACACCAGATCAGAGGATCCACCTGTCCGAGCTATCATTCACAGCTTGTCATTGTCCCCCTTGTCCACAAGGGACCACATACCATGCTGGAGCCTTGTCCATGACTCCCCCATAGCCAACTCTCCTTTCTGTGCCTAGGAGGAGCCCACTCATATCTGTACTGGGACAACTGTCCAGGGGTACCACAACTGTTGCATAGCAAGCACCGACCAGAGGGTCCACTTATCTGTCTACAGAGGTAGATGATGGTAGCTGAGGAACTTAGTTCTCAGTGTATGTGTCCCATTGTTACACCAGTTGTAACAATTCCCCTGTGGCCAGACATCCCAGTTATGAAAAGACATTAGATTTGTTGCAGTGCAACTACTTCTGGCCAGGAATGGCTACATTTGTGAAGAATTATGTCACTAGATGTGACACATGTCAAAGATTCAAGGAATTTAACACAGCCCCATCAGGGCTCCTTCAACCACTCCATATTCCTGATACCCTGTGGGAATATATCACAGCTGACTTCATTACAGGTTTACCTGATTCCCACAGCTATAATGCTATTCTTATAGTTATTGATCAACTGTCTAAAGAAGTGGAATTGATTCCATGCACAGAAAAATGTTCTGCCATAGACACAGCAAGGTTGTCCCTGAATAACATATGGAAGCATCATGGTCTTCCACATTCTATTACATCCAATCACAGACCTCAGTTTGCCACTCAAGTTATGCAGGAGTTTAACACAGCACTTGGAATTACCACTAAATTGAGCACCTTCTTCCATCCTCAGACAGATGGCCAGTCAGAGATTGTCAACAAAGAAGTTGGCAAATTCTTAAGAATATTCTGTTTTGAGAAGCAGACCTCACGGAGCAAATGGCTTGCCATCACCCAATATTCTATTAATAATAAGAAACATGCTGCAACCAAGAAGACTCCTTTCAAAGTCACATGGTCTTATGTACCCTGCATGGGCATAGAGTCTATTTCCTTGGACCACACTCCAGCAGCTAAGAAATTCTCACAGGATATGCAGGAGACAATAGAAGCAGCACAAAAAATATAAAACAAGTGCAAGAGCAAATGACACTCAATGTGGATAAACATTGTTTGGCTCCACCAAGCTATGAAGTAGGCCAGCAAGTCTGGCTTAGTACTGAGAATTTATGCTTGACACGTGCCAGTCACAAGCTGTCAGAGAGATGGCTTAGATCTTACATCATCACAGAGTTAGCTGGATCTAACACCATCAAATTAAAATTATCTAAAACAATGCAAATTCATCCTATTATGAATGTATCTCATGTTAAGCTGTACAAGGAATGTCTAAATGGGCAGTCCTCTAATTGGCCAGGACCAATTACGGTCACTGAAGACTGAGACAATGAATGGAAAGTTGAGTACCTTGTTAAATCTCACATGAAAAACAAGAAACTTGAATATCTAGTCCACTGGATGTTATGGCTCAATGCCTGCACATGATAACTTTCAATAAAGTTATCTTATCTTATCTTATTTCAATCTGATTAGATCAATATCTAATCCTATTCTGAAGATAGTTTCCTTCAGCTGGCTTGGCCACTGTGCCATCTCAATCACGTGATCTAGTATCACATGATTCCCCAGTCACGTGACTGTGTCACCTAACCTAACCCCTAGTCTTCAATGACATCATGATCATTGATTCTACAGTAATCTAACATGGTGCAAGACACTTGATCTATGTTATGCCCTATGCCTGGAGTCTAGACCATCTATCTAGATCTCCTCATGTTCTCCTTATGTCTTTCATTTCCATGCTGTGCACAACCATTCACATATGCACACACATACTTGATGCATGTTTGATCTTCCATTTCAAGTACCTCAAGCACATGTTATACTTCCCTTCCATTCTAGAGGCAGTGCTTCTACCTCATGTTTGACACATGTTTAGATTCTCTTTCATTGTGATGCCTGGCACATCACACATGTTTTACATGATTTCCTCATGTTGACCATGAGTTACCCCTATTTAGTGTAGCATCTATAGATTAGATCACAACACATGTAAATTATATAGATCATATATAAAGACCAAGAGCCTAGCACTGGATCCCCAGTCTAGTTCTCTTGGAGTTTTCCCCTTCAACAAGAGTTCCACTCAGTAGAGGTTACTAAGCCTCATCAATCACTTTATCCTTGAGTCTTGGATCTTGTCACTCCTCACTCACCCTCCTGTATCCTACAGTCAGATCTTAGCTCAGCATCCTCAAGACATTAGTAGTTGTTGTTGGGTTGTTTCAGGTTCTTTGAGAGAAGGAATTTCCAAAAGAACTAGACTGGGGAATACCCGTCGTAGTCTCTGGGCTTATATATCACTCTACTATATACACTTGTGTACTACGGATCTACTGATGTAGAGACAGAGATTAAATACATGAGGTGTAACATGTGTCAAGCATGAGGAACAGAAATGAAAGGAGTGAGGACACAGCATGCTATGGCAGAATGAAAGAGAAGCCTAACATGTGCTTGACATGAGGTGCAGAAATGACTGTGGGAAGTCATTAGTATATATATGGATATATTAAGGTATGAAAGAGTTCTTGACGTCAAGTCTAGATTCTGTAAGAAGTAAGCATCTCTGAGTGCAAGTGAACCAGCTGGATGTGAACTAGCTCCAGACTAGGGATCACATGATCTAGTTATGTGACTTCAAAAAGAGATAAGATAAGATAAAAGAGAAAGAAAATAAACAACTAAGTCCCATCAGTGACCTGTGAAGGTTTGGGACCATAACACTCATGCGGCCTCTATTCCTTTCGGCTTCTTTCATTTCAGACCATTTAAACTCCTAAGTCAAATTCTCTCACATTTGACGCATGCTCCTTTAACCATTTTCAAGCTTTACTATTTATTCATCTTGTATGCTTTCATTTCAGTCACTTTTCATTTCATACATTTTCCATTCCAGTACCTTTATAACTGCACCCACAGTTCTTTTCATTTCAGCATCAATACGACTGCACCCGCAGTCTATTTGATCTCATATCTTTTCATTACAGAACCTTTCTATTTCTGTTAGCGATTCTATTTCCAAACCGGCCCTAAAGGGGCTAAGTATAAATAGCTCAATCACCACCCATGTAACTCTAACTTTGATCTATGCAATCTTATTGTAATGACCTCCTAAAAGATCACTAGCTGGATGACGTGTCTCGCAGCGTACACCAACTGCTGGCGAAGATAATGAATAGAGGAGATGAGCGATACCCTTAATCACAGCGGGTTAGAAACCACACAATGACAAATGGATTAGACTGAGGTAGCAGGCTAATACATGAGAGCCTTTATAGTACTGAGGTATGCGCACAGACCAAGCAGTGCGTGAGAAAGATTACTAAGTATGGATATAGTATGGTGAAAGAGTTCTCATCGGTAATTAAAATAGAAGAGAAGTAAGCGGAGATTAATAACATGTGTTTATGATGTCATGGGTCTAGACTTGCTTAGTCATAGTTTCCCACGATCACGTGTGATAAGGTGTATGATAGAAAGTGAAAATGATCGTAGAGTTTAATGATTGAAAGTTTGAAAATAATACTACTCATAACACTTATGTGGAATTTGAAGCTCATCGCCAGAAACCTTAACTTTGATCTTCTGTCAACCAGAAGCTCGGTTAAGTAATTAAGAATCTTCTGAAGGAGGGGTCTCCATTTGTTAGTGGATCTATGGATCCCCTTTGTCCAGGCTGCTGCCCAATGCCTGAGGTCGTTGTCCTTGTCCATGAGCAATCACATAGTGATAGAGGTCTTGCCCACAACCTCTCAGTATCTAATGTAATGCAAGACATCAAACTATGTTATGCCCCATGCATACAAAATTAGATCTTTTATCTAAATCTCCTCAAGTTCTCCTTATGCTTTTCATCTCCATGCTGTGCACAACACTTCTTCTATGTACATGCATGCTAAATGCATGTCTTTCATTTCCGTACCTCATGTCTAGCACATGTTGGTACTTCTCTTCCATTTCAGAAGCAGCACTTCTACATCATGCCAAACACTGCCAAGACTGTCAATATGTTAATGAACATATGGTCTGAGATGCCCATCCTCTACCCCTGATCTCTGATCTGATTGACAAACTCTGTGATGCTAAAGTCTTTACCAAATTTGATGTACAATGGGGTTACAACAATGTTCAGATTAAAGATGGACACCAATGGAAGGCAATCTTCATCACCCATAAAGGTCTCTTTGAACCAATGGTTATGTTCTTCAGATTGACCAACTCCCCCACCACCTTTCAATGCTTCATGAATAATTCATTCAGGGATATGATCACTAAAGGATGGCTTGTGATTTATATGGATGACCTCCTGATGACCTCCCCTGACCATAAGACATGTGAGGAATGGACTCATTGTGTCCTTCAATGGATGCATGAACTTGATCTCCATCTCAAATTGAAGAAGTGTATCTTTGCCACAGAAGAAGTGGATTACCTTGGAATGATCCTTCACCCCGGACAACTTGTGATGGATCCTATCAAACTCAATAGCATCACTTCATGGCCTACCCCACAGAAACTTCAAGATGTCCATTCTTTGCTAGGCTTTGCCAACTTCTACCATCAATTTATCCCTGACTTCTCAAACATTGCTTGCCCACTCCTCAATCTTATCAAAAAATCCCATACCTGGGAATGGACCCCTGCATACCACTCTTTCTTTAAAAAGCTGAAGGAACTCTTCCTATCCAAACTGGTTCTTACTCTCCCCAACTTTGCTGCCCATTCACCATTGCCACAGATGCATCTAAATATGCCTCTGGCAGTATTCTTCTCCAGGCTGACCCCAATGGCAAGTGGCATCCTTGCTCCTATCTCTCTTAGTCATTTGGTGACACAAAATGAAACTATGACATCTATGACTGTGAACTCCTTGCAATCCTCCATGCACTCAAGACTTGGTGACATTATCTTCATGGTTCCCCCTTCCCTGTCCAGTCTTTGCCAACCACAAAAACCTCACCTTCTTCCACTCCCCTCAGAATCTCAATTGTCATCAAGTCCACTGGCTTCTTGACCTTGCAGATTTTGACCTCAAAATGATTCATGTCCCCAGGAAACTCCTCTCCAGACCAGATGCACCCTCCCAACATCCAGATCTTCTCCCCATCTCTGACCTTGATAATAAAGGAGTTACCCTTCTCCCCTCTGCTATCTTTGTTCAAGCGATTGATACTGCCTTTCACCAGAAAATCCTCAATGTGTTCAAGGGCGATCCCCTTATCTTTCAATCTCTGCAGTCCATCAATGAGGATATTCCCATAGCCTACTGCTCCCATCTTGCTGATTGGCAATACTCCAATGGTGTTCTCCTCTACTGTAACTGTATCTATGTCCCTGCCACTGGCAATCTCCAAAGAGACATTCTCCAATGCTGTCATGATCATGACTCTGCCAGCCACCCTGGCTTCCTTAAAACCCAACAACTTGTCTCCATTGAGTTCTGGTGGCCAGGCCTTGCTGCACATGTCCATGAATATGTCGCAGGTTGCACCTCCTGCCAGCAAAACAAAGCTAATACTCATCCCACCACTCCAACTATCACTTCCATTCATTCATCTGCTTCCTGCCCCTTTCAACAGATTTTCTATGATCTCATCATAGACCTTCTCCTTTCTGATGGCTTTGATTCCCTTTTGGTTGTGGTCAACTATGGCCTTAGTAAGGGGGTAATTCTTTGTTCCACAAAGAAGACCATCACTGCAGAGGAATCACCAATACCTTTCTCCATAAAGTCTATCTCAGATTCAGACTTTTTGACAATGTCATCTCTGACCAAGGTTCTCAATTTACCTCTGAGTTTGCAAAAGAACTTGGGAAACTCCTTAAGTGTTACAAGTGTGATGGACACCCCTACTTTTCTTTCTCCCATAGCATCACCCAATCTACATGCCATTGACCATCCAGCTCAGGATATATGGAAGGATATCCTTCCCAACATTGAAGTCCCATAATCCTTGTGGGATGAGATCTTCAACTCCTCCCTATTCCAAAAGTAGTCTTTGTACAGATCCTTGCAGCCCCTTTTTTTCCTCACTTTTACTTCATCTGTGTTTCATTGTGGACTCTATTCATTTTGGCTCCTTTTATTTTGGGCCTTGTTTGGACCCTTTTACTCCTAAGTCATATTCTCTCATATATGACTTGTATCTACTCAACCACATTTCACATTTGGCCTTAGTTCATTTCAGCCTCTTTTCATCTTAGCCCCTTTTCATCTCAGCCTCAATCTTACTGTGGCTGCAGTCCATTTCACCTTGGTCTTGCTATGTTGGCACCAATCATGTGTTGCAATCATTGATTATACACTCTATTTTGGTACTTAGAGTGTTGTGCCACATTGTGGCGCATTGTAGTTGTTGTTATTTGTTTACTGTTCGCTCCTACTATAGTTGGAGTCCACTGTCTTCCCTTTTCCCCAGTTTCTGACAGTGGACTCCAGGTATGTTGGATATTACAGTACTTGCAATAAAGTTTCTGACAGTGGACTCCAGCTGTGACTTTCCAGCTGTTAAACATTATGCACAATCACAACAGGGAAGCAAGGACAAGGGGAAAAGCAAAGGCAAAGGCACAACCCAAAAAGCTGACACCAACAAGGGGAAAGTGTAGCAGCTGGTGAATGAAATATTCAAGAACATCAAGGAGGTGACATTAGGCTATGCACTGATCACTCTGTCTGACAACAATGACCTGGATCATGGCCCTATGATGAAATGGGGTGTGGTAAACCCAAGGGATGTCAACCATGAGTATTTGAAACAACACTTCAAAGCAGAGGTCAGTACTGTTGGCCTTCAAAACCACATTGTATTGAACACAATCATGATTGGGGTCAACCCCAAGTACATCAAACCAACCTCCTTACAACCACTGCAAGAAGGAATGTACAACAACCATGTCCAGTGGAACCCACCTGCCACGTCTGCAGCAAAGAAAAGGACAATGGTTTTGTACAATGGCAATCATCACTGCATGTTCATGCAAATGTATCACAATGACATCCTGACCTCTTATGCAAGACTAAAGAAGGCCAGAGCTGTACTGGATTCTAGTGAGCAGAAAGATAACAAGGAATGGGAGGAGCTAGAGGAAGAAATTTGGAGGATGACAGATGTGCTAGATTTCAATGGAGTCTGGCTGGTACATTTCCTTGATGAATGTAAGTAACTTCATTGTTTGCATAGCTTGTTGATGAGCTATGCAACATGCTCACAGAAGGCTGACATACCAAAAATATCACACATAGAAAAGATCATGCAGCTAGAAAACAAATTTCTGGTCTGCCACAACCTAGCCAGCAACACTCCCCTGGCTCAACATGTGGACATGGAAGATGATTTCCTTGCACAGGTCTTTTGCATCATGGCAGGGCAGACCAGCAAAGAGCAGATGAAATACAAGCAGGCTCTCCTTTTAACACTGAAATCCAATGAGTCCCTCTATAAAATTCTTAAAGATGAGTATCTTTGTGAGATTGGAGTGCATTTGAGTGCATGGCAGCACTTCCATGGATTGAAAAGTGGAGGTGGCCTGACATGCATTATCTATCATCATGGAGCCCATATATTGATGGGATGCATAATTCTTAGTTTGTCAAGTCAGCATCAGCCTCAAACACTGACCAAATTCAAAACAGCTGATGTACAATTTGAATGACCACATGGTTGAGGTGCCCCAATGGCTCTCAAAACCCAGGAGTGTCAGTGCAGTGTGACATGAGCTAGCTGCAAAGTTGATGGACAAGACACAAGAAGAGCAAGATATGCATTGCATGATCACTCTGTACATGGACTTGCCTGAATCTTCCACCCCTGAATGCAAATGTCTCATAAATGATCTGTACCTCACAGCCTGGGCAGATGCCTTTATTACTCACATGTCCACAACCAAGACTTGGAACTACTTTGGTTCTTTGGAGGAAGGGGAGATGAAACGACCCAACAACAACTTCTAAAGTCTTGGGGATGCCGAGCTAAGATCTGACTGTAGAATAACAGGAGGTGAGCAAGGATTGACAACTTCCAAGACTCAAGAATAAAGATATATATTTGAAGTATAGAGACTTCCTGAGTGGATCTCTTGTTGAAGGGGAAACTCCAAGAGAACTAGACTGGGGATCCAGTGCTAGGCTCTTGGTCTTTATATATGATCTATATAATTTACATGTGTTGTGATCTAATCTATAGATGCTACACTAAATAGGGGTAACTCATGGTCAACATGAGGAAATCATGTAAAACATGTGTGATGTGCCAGGCATCACAATGGAAGAGAAGTACAACATGTGCTAGACATGAGGCACTGAAATGGAAGATCAAACATGCATCAAGCATGTGTGTGCATATGTAAAGAGTTGTGCACAGCATGGAGATGAAATAGAAGAATTTCATGAGGAGAACATGAGGAGATCTAGATTAGAGTCTAGACTCCAGACATGGGGCATTGCATAGATCAAGTGTCTTGCACCGTGTTAGATTACTGTAGAATCAATGATCATGATGTCATTGCAGACTAGGGGTTAGGTCAGGTGACACAGTCACATGACTGGGAAATCATGTGATACTGGATCACATGATTAAGATGGTACAGTGGCCAAGCCAGCTGAAGGGAACTATCTTCAGTATAGGATTAGATATTGATCTAATCAGATTGAAATAAGATAAGATAAGATAACTTTATTGAAAGTTATCATGTGTAGGTATTGAGCTGTAACAGGAGAAAACAAAGTACAATGAAGGAATGAAGAAATATTGGAAGGTGGTCAACAATGTGTGTAAGAAGGAGGCAGAGTTGGTGAAGATGGACACAACTGATGCGGGGTCCATTATCAAACAGTACATGGGCAACAAGGTTGGATGGTTGAAGCTAGGTTATTATGGCAAGCCAGGAGGATTTTGGTCAAGCCAGCTTTCCCTTCCAAACAAGTACTTCTCATAAGAACTACACTCTTTGTTTGTAGGAAAAGAATCCTTGGGTTTGGTTCTAGCTGAGGTGAGGTTCCTAGCCAATGTATATATTTAACTTGATCCCTCTCACTGACATTGTTGGTCTAAATTTAGATTGCCTCTTAGACAGAACCACTAGCTAAGATGGTATTGGAGCAGTGTCTCAATCATGCTGACAAGACCACACAAAGCAAACACCCTTGGAATGACTATATCTGTGCAATGAGATACTACATAATGAAAGCAGAAAAGATGTACAAGGTGAGCCATGCATAACTCATCAACAAGCTATGCACTCACCAGTCTTACACAATACATAGCTTGATACTCTGTTGGTGGGAGCACGTCCTACCTGTTACAGCTTGATGCCTACACACAATAACTTTCATCAAAGTTATCTTATCTTATCTTATCCAATTAGAATCAAGATCTAACTCTATTCTGAAGATAGTTCCCTTCAGCTGGCTTGGCCACTGTGCCATTCCTATCGCATGATTTGATATCACATGACTTCCTTAGTCATGTGACTGCATCACATGACATAACTCCTAGTGATGCAATGACATCATGATCATTGATCTCTACAGTATTTAACATGATACAAGACATCAAACTATGTTATGCCCCATGTCCAGAGTCTAGACCCCTTATCTAGATCTCCTCATGTTCATCTCATGTTTTCCTTTCTTCTTTCATCTCTGTGCTGTGCACAATATCTCTTCTATGCACACATGTGCTTGATGCATGTCTTTCATTTCTATGCCTCATGTCTAGCACATGTTGGTACTTCTCTTCCATTCTACAAGCAGCACTTCTACCTCATGCCAAATACATGTTTGACACATGTTTGACTTGTGTTTCTCATCTCCGTGCCTCATGTAGTACATGTTGCCCATTGATATCTATCCTTACATAGTCATATTGTAGGTCATACCACAACAGATGTAAATAGATAGAGATGATATATAAACTGAGAGCCTAGCACTGGCAACCCCAATCTAGTTCTCTTGGAGATTTCCTCTTCAACAAGAGTTCCACTCAGTGAGGCCATAGTACCTCAAAGATCACCTTTACCCTCCACTTGTGAACTTGTCACTCACTTGCATACCTACTTCACAACCACAGGTCATAGCTAACTCAGCGTTCCCAAGATGATTAGATATCTGTTGTAGGGTTGTTTTACTACCAGCCTGAATGTGATGCATGGCCTGCTGGAAAAGATACAGGCTGAGAAGCAGTCCTTGTCAAAAAAAGCATGAGAGAAAATCAAGAAAAAGCTCAATTTGCTCAAAGACAAAATGTTGGTTGTCCATATTGGCAAACAAATCAAGGAATATATGGAGCTTATCAAAGACTGTACTGCCAAAGGCCCAAGGCTACTTTCTGTGGATATAAACCATGCCTCAATGCTTGGCCTATCCAAGAATGATTTCAAGATACAGGACTGTAATATGTTGGACACTGTTCTATAATACACCTCTCTGAGGTGGCATCACGAGGGAGTGTGCAAGTGAATGGCCACAGTAACGAAGGCCATAAAAGAGCTATGTCTAGCACAGGAGAACACACACTGATTCCTCAGTAATGACAAGATATGGAGCCTGTGTACACAAGTAGGAGAGATCATGAAGGCCAGCCCTCTATGCCTGCTGGGTACAAGCCCATTCTGGAATGGACTGATTGAGCAGCTGGTAGAAATGGATGGTGACAGCTTGCAGGAGGCTCTTCTGTTGGTGGAGAAGTTGAAGGATGAGATCAAGGCCAACTTCATCAAGCAAGCCCACTTGATTGAACAAATCCAATGAAATGATTTGAAAGCCATGCAAAAGATAGTGGACCAAGTGATGGTAAACCACATTGGCATTCTAGATGCTGGGCTGGTTGCATCTAATGTGGGACATGCACTGCAAACATTACTTAACATGAGTCATCCTGTTTGTTCTGACTCGATGATCATTGTACTGATGGAAATACATGACAGGAAATGGCAAGGCATTCAATCATGCATGTCAATCACTTGGTCAATCTGACAGAGAACATCTTTGTTTATTTGCAGGACAAGAAAATCAAAGAGAAGCTGAGCACATATGCAGTCCTGCTGCCAGAGTTTGTGACAGACAAGCAGGCATGGGAGTTTTGAAAGCCCACAACAGACAAGAAGAAAGTCAAGGCAATGGTGACAGTCCCACTGGGGCCAACCATGTTCAAAATGAAGGATTTGTTGCTGGACAACAAGGACAAGGAGGCAGGATGACATCAGGCAGCCAAGATTGCTGAGAAGGAGGAGTCACCATTCCTGATAGAGGCCTTGTTCATGACCTCTCCATAGCTGACTCTCCTATCTGTGCTTAGGAGGAGCCTGCTCATTTCTGTACTGTGGCTTCACTGAGGGGTACCACAACTGTCACACACCACAGGCCATCCAGAAGGTCTGTCTAATTGATCAGATGGTCCATATATCTACAAAACAGTAGCAGAGACTTCAGTCTTCTGTGTATGTGTTATTTGTTATACCAGTCATCACAATCAAGCTATTTATACTATCCCCTTTAGGGCAGGTTCTAGAAACAGAGTTGCCAACTGAAATAGAAAAGTACCATAATAAAAGGTACAAGGTCAAATAGACTGTGGGCACAGTTGTAAAGATGCCAGAGTGAAATGAACTATGGACGCAGTTATAAAGGTACTGGAATGGAAATCATATGAAATGAATAGATAGCAAAGATTGGAAATGGTCAATGGAATACGAGTCAAATGTAAGAGAATTTGACTTAGGAGGTTTAGAGTCCAAAATGAAAAGAGAACAAGGAGAAAGGATCCACGGTGAAAATATGCAAGAAAGATCTGGTTAGTCCTGGAAGAACAACAGATGAAACACCTCATCCCATGGAGCTTGTGGGATGTTGAGGTTGGGGAGGATATCATCCCAGAGGTCTTCTGGGAGAGGAGCAGTGACCAAGAGATCAGGTGAACTAAGGGGAGAGAGAAAAATAGGGGTATCTGTTATACTTGTAACATTACCCCCATTGTAGCTTTGAGCCACCGGCTTGATTATTCCTATCTCCCTTGTTGATGTCATGGTTGGTGATGTCCCAGGTGGAAGGATTGATGTCATCCTTGGTGCAATTCCATGCTCTATGTCCGAGAGCGTTACACTTCCCACAATGAGCAGAGGGACATTGATATTGTGAATGTCCAGGGGCTGTTGCTCAGCAGAAGGGGCAGATATAGTGGGGACAGTTTGGACGGATATGTCCCGGCTTGCGACACTAAAAACAAGTAACCCCCTGAATTGGACCTGGGGAGAATATTGGCATGACACAGCATTGGCAAGGGCCAATATGGGATGGGGACCGCCACCCATAGGGGAAGGGGAACTATCTGGGGTAATGAGGTCAAGAGCAGGCATGGTGGGGGAGTTCTCAGGTATTCCAGAGAGGAGATGGTTTGGGAAATCTCCCAAGGAGGCAGATAAGTTAAAGTGGGGGGGATGGGGCATTCCGACAGAAAAAAAGAAATTCCGCTGTCTGTGGAGAGTGGGAAAGTGGGGGGAGGGTTCTGGGGATATGGGTGTTACAAGTATAATGGATGCCCCCATTTTTCTCTCTCCTCTGAACTCTCCAGATCTCTCGGTCACCACTCCTCTCCCAAAAGACCTCTGGGATGACATCCTTCCTAACCTTGACATCCCTCAAGCCCTATGGGAAGAGGTGTTCCATCCATCGCTCTTTTGAAACTAGTTGGGTCTCTCTCTCTCATATTCGTGTTGCAATCCCCTTTCTCCTTTGCTTCCTTTTCATTTCGGACTTTCAATCTCCCAAGTCAAATTCTCTTGCATTTGACTTGTCTCCCTATATCCACTTTCGGACCTTATCACCTATTCATCTTGTATGCTTTCATCTCGGTATCTTTTCATCTTGTATGTTTTCCATTCCAGTACCATTATAGCTGCATCTGCAGCACAGTATCAATACGACTGTGCCCACAGTCCATTTGATCTCAGATCCTTTCATTATGGTACTTTTTCTATTTCAGTCAGCAATTCTATTTCTAGACCTGCCCTAAAGGGGCTTAGTATAAATAGCTCGATTGCTGCCCATGTAACTCTAACTTTGATCTATGCAATCTTATGTGGAATTTGAAGCTCATTGCTGGAAAAACCTTAACTTCAATCTTCTGTCAATCAGAAGCTCGGTTAAGTAACTGGGAACCTTCAGAGGAAGGTATCTCCATTTACCTACAGATCAGAGGATCCCTTGTCTGGGCTATTGTCCAATGCCTGAGGTCATCACTCTCATCCACGAGTGACCATACAGTGATAGAGGCCTTGTCCATGACCTCTCCATAGCTAACTCCTCCATTTGTGCTTGGAGGGAGCCCGCTCATATTTGTACTGTGGCTTTGCCGAGGGGTACCACAATTGTTGCACATGCATAACTTGACCAGAGGGTCATCAATGGTAGTGAAGACTTCAGTCTTCCATGTATGCATTATTTGTTACACCAGTCGTAACAATGAGGGTGGTTGGGGCGGTTGCCATGATGGTGTCTCTGTCTCCTTGTCCCTTGGATGAGTCAGAGTCAGATCCATTGGACTCGTACTCCTTGACTGTCCCTGGAGTGGAGAGGATGGAACTCCAACTGAGGCATCCATTCCTTCTTGAAAAGTCTGCAGGATGGAGATTGGAAGAGAAGTACTCCTCTCATTCATTGGTGGATAAGAGAAGGAGAACAGGGTAGAGGGCATCGGAGAGAATTGGGCTGGGGAGAGTAGTGAGGATGCTGTCAAAGCCCTCTTCTTCAAGGAGATCCAGGGTGAGGTTTTGTGCCTCTGTGATGGTTTGTTGGAAGGCATTGACCGCAACATCGTTTTGGGTGGTGTATCTCAGGGAGTTGGCGAAGACATGGGGACCTGCCATACATCAGGTGGCCCTGGTGAAAAGGGATTGGATGGTACTATAGACTTGGTAGAGCCTAACAAGGAGGACGAGGGTGGTGTTTTCAGAGAAGAGGGGGGTTCCTTTGAAGATGTCAGTAGCATCTTGGTTTTGGAGAGCAGTGACATAAAGGGCATGGTGGGTGATGGTGGGGAGACGGTTGATATGAGTGCAGAGGGGGGCAGTATCATTGGTGAAGTTATATGACATGGGAATTGGAGAGAGGGAATTTCAGAGGAATTTCCTTCTTTTATACTCTTTTAAGAG
>QFEF01000021.1:0-20442 GCA_003316035.1 Neoboletus subvelutipes
AACTCATGCTTGCTCATAGATGCTATTCATTATTTATTGACCGTGTAATAATCCTCCCTTCCACTTTGCATATCAAGTATTTCCGCAATCCCGGGACTCGTCTATTTATTTATTCATCGTTCACGTGCTCGACACTAATAAAGTTAGTAACATTATTACAGTTATTTCTCTCACTTTTTGTTCGTACGGTGACTACATTCAAGGCTAAAAGCTCTATTGTCGTCGCACTCGCGTTCATTAAATGCACAGCTGCGAAATCGTCACATAACACCGTTCACAGTTGCTCGGTCCGCAAAATCGTTTCCCCTCGGCCTTTTACGACTGCGTGCGCGCTATCCCCCTCCACTTGGAGACCCGTTGACAGGGTCCAACGGTCAAGTCGAGGAAATAGTCCACTCTCCGATGCGGCGTCAGGCACACAGCCATCTTTTTTCATTTGTGTGGGTTGAGGGCCGCGAGGCAGGTCGACTGATATGATGATGGCGAGTGAGCTATATAAAAAAATAAAAAGAGAGAGAGAGAGCGAGGATCACGTAAATTTACGGAATCCCGAGATCATGCTTTAACCACGCAGTGGCGATGACATGCGCTGTCTGCCAGACGCCTCCCCCTTGAACTTGAGCTTGTTTGCGCTGGATGATGCCGCAGAAACGTAAGACGAAGAACTTATGATTTAATAGACCGAGCACTCTCAGAGTCCAGACGAACCACATACGCAGTGGTGCTACATTAAAAGGCAAGGAGAAAAAGAAAAAGAAAACCTGTCGACGCAAAAACTGTCCACACAATCCCCTCGAGCACATATTCTCCGCAGATCATGTTGTCATACCCACATCATTGCAGCGAGGTCGCTGCTCCCCGTACGCCACATAACGCAAACGGCGTCATCAAATGTCATCCGTCACCCCCCACTTAAATTTGGGGTCCATTACACACGCCGTTCGCGGGCTACAAAGAGATGGCACGGCTTTTGCCAGAGTGGTGGACACTACGAAAGTGCGAGCGGCCTCTCTCACGCTTTCCTCCACCGTTGCCATCTGTGGATTCGTCAAAGGCTCGGTCAGCCCGGGTGTAGTTGATTGCACGGGGGCTCTTGTGCGTAAAGCCCGCAAATGCAAGGGCCTTGCGGACGTTGAGAATCTCTTCCCCGTGAACCTCATGTCGTAAGAGGGGGTCTTTGGTATCATTTGCGGGCACACCATTGGCGGGAGCCAGAGGCTAGGAGGCAACGTGTTTGATGAGCGTGCACAAGACGTGTAAATGAATGAATGCATGCCTCTGGAGGGATGTCAGAGTCGAAATGTCTCGTATCTTCGGGATTTATCAATTCGGGGCGATACGGTGCGGGATATCGGTGAATATTATCCCAGTCAATGCCTTTGAACCATGGTTGGGCCTGTTATCCCCAACACCGTCAGTACGTAGACGAAGCGGTGCGGAGAAGACACGCCTTGATCATCTCTGCCCCATCACTCATTCGAGAAGCTGATATAATGAAGCCGCTGCGGCGCGCCTGAATTGCGAGGGAATCAGGTCGGAAAACCGATGCGGACGCCTGGCTACCAAGACGGTCTTCTGGTTCACAGAGTAGTGCTTTCATCAAGCTGATACCCTCGTGCGAAACATGAGGACGGGAGGGGAACTTGAGCGACTGTCTCCAATTGAGAATTTTTTGGCGAGTCACATGCCGCTGGAAAAAAAAAAGCAAGTCAGCCTGTTTCCGATCCTGTGCTCCGGAAGATGCGTACAGAGTTGCTGATGAATGGAGGGTGACTATGCACCAACATACGATTAGCGACGTGAACGGAGCCGCAAACTACCGATTCCTTACCCGTACAAGCACTCAAACATGATCACGCCCAAACTCCACCAGTCACATGAAAAAGAGTAGCCGTTACCTCTGATAACTTCGGGAGACACTGACGACAAAAAATGGAGGATGCATTAAAAGGATAAAGGCAAAATATCTTACTATACGAGTTGGTACCACAACTTTGGGTCAGAATGGAAGCGTCAATATACGGATTCAAACTTGCACAAGAAGAGAAAAAGGCTTACACGGAATACGCTAGCTGCAGCGTGGAGCGGACGTGAGGGTCGATGACAGCGCGGAAATGGAACAGACTATGAGAACCATCGTACCTTCCTACGATTCTTTTCGCGCCAGGTGAAGACACCACTCTCGCCATTACCGTTTCCCATGAGCAGTTCGATATCTTTCTTGTCCATGCGCCTTGTCCGAGTTCCGTCCGTCAAGCCATTTCCATCGTCAAGGTCGATTCCGTGCTTGTGCAACAGTTGCCGGCGTTGCTGTTCGTAATCTGCCCCGGAGGCGTCAATTATAGGCTTGCCATGTGAATATGAAAGGCGGGTTACACGATGTGTCATGGGCCCAGTGAAGATCGGTGCTGTGAAAGGTGGAAGGTTAGCGCTCGTCCCAAGGATGGGGACCCAGGTCCCCGCTTGGTTTGGCTGGTACTGACGCAAGCCCAAAGTCACTCAGTCGTATATGACCCTCCGGATCAAACAAAAAGTTCTATCAGAATGACCAAGATATCCGTTTATCAAAGAACGGACCTTAATGTCCAAGAATCGAGAGAGCTTACATCAGGTTTAATATCACGATGAATAAAGCCAAGTTTGTGGCATGACTCGATGGCAAGGACCATCTGGGAATAACGCGCTCCATCGCAAACGGCATGTGAAATGGGAAGGACGAACCTCGGCAACATAAAATCGGGTAAAATCCTCCTCGAAAATGTCCCGTTCTATCAGAAGATTGAGAAGATCTCCCCCTCCCATGTACTCGAGTACCTATATTTATTTTAATGAAATCAAAATGAATCAGTGAAATGATCCCGTTCCGGAAGTGTACGCAGTCGAGTGGTGATAGAACTACTGACCAGATACAGGTTGTCACGGTCCTGGAAGCTGTAGTACAACTTTACGATCCACTCCGCAGCACCTGGAGAGGAAACCAATGATGCGGATTTGAGAACGTCGCGTTCAGCACGGACGTGACCTTCCTGCCCTTTCCGTAACATGTCCGTTTTGCGTAACTATTGTCAATTTTGAAATGACACGGGGGATAAAAATGAAATGAAGAGAGACACGAGTACCTGTTTCATCGCGAATAACTGGCCGGTCTCTCGATTTTTGACGAGTGACACGACACCAAAAGCACCTGTGGGGTTTTAAGATGAATAGAAATTTGACATTTATATCAAATTCATGGAGAGAACGAACCGTGACCGATAGTCTTTAGTTTTATGAAGGCGGTCACGTCTACTTTGCTGCGACGGTCACGAAGATAATCTGTTTCGTTCTGTCGCCAGCGAGAGCGGAGAAGCTCTTTCTGTTCCTCGGACAAGTTCATGGCGATCATGTCTTTCTCCATGGCGACCCTTCTCTGCTCTCGGGACGGGGTTTGCCGAAGAAGAGGAAAATATAGATTCTCAAAGTAGATCCGGGCAGACACAGCTTTCTCGAGCGTCGCCAGTGATGGAGTGATCGGCTTTCTCTGGGAGTGGGCTAAAGAAGGCAGGAAGTTTCTGGAATCCAGGGGGGAGTCGTCCTCGTGTTCACCTACCTCGGGATGAGTGATGAGACCGCCGGGGGAGCGCAAAGTGGAGTTTCCATGACGCGGTGGAAGGCCGTCGACGATAGAGGAGCGAGGGATGTTTTCCTGGGCGGCTGTAGTTATGGTGGACGAAGTGAGCGAACTGAGTCCGTTTACGACCCGCAGCGGCGGTGATTGGACACCAGGGGCAGTGGTCGCGGAGGGCTTTAAGGCGTTGACAACGTCGTTGATAGCTCTTGCCCTGTTGGTGTGTCTCACGCGGGATTTGATTGGCCTGGCCCACCGCGGATCTGGAGTTGGAAGGCTCGAGAAGGGCAGAAGCGAGAAGGATAGAGAAGCAGACCTCCGAGCTTTCCCATACCATCTGGGCCCCATCGAGTGAGCAGGGCCTCTGCCTGGTCTGCATCGGAGGCATGGACGAGGTGGCTGTACAAGGATCGTTATCATCGCGCGACGGGGATTGCGAAGGGACGCACACGAAGCCTGTTGGGCTGGAGACCATGTCCTTGCTGATCCGCCTGTTCCTTCTCAGCTGGGGAGAGGACGGCGAAAGGACGGGGCTGGCCGGGTCGTACCGAGGGCCGGCGATCACGGTGGGCTGGGGGGGCTGATTAGACGACCACTGAAACAGACTGGACGGGGACGGTGTGGGAATCATCGCGAGGAGATCATAGAAGCCCTGGTGGAGGAGGGTTCCGGCGGGGAGCATCGGCGCAGGGTGGTCGCCGGTGGGGTGTGTGGGGGGTGCATAGGCGGGGTATGGATACGGGGCGAAGTGAGAGGGTGGAAAGAGGTCGTCATCGGGCGGGCGGGGGAGGGGACGGTGAGGGCGGGTGGGCATGGCGGGGCGGGGTGCTAAATCGGGGGGGGTCGTTGGTGATCCACGGGGAGTGGATCTGTGTGGGCCGAGGGAGGCAATCTGAGATTAGAGGATGCGGGAACAAAGAGTCCGAAATATTAGTTAATAATAATATTTGAGTATTGTATTATGTTATATTTGAGGTCAATTTCCGCGTGTGCAGGTTGCAAAGGAAAGCCGCGAAGATGGAGGACTGAATCGACTTGTTGGGATCTGATTCGGATCGTATACATACACACATAGCATCACTCTACCACCCGGCCCATTTATTCCTCTCTCCTCACTCCCGATCGCACTCGTGCCCTCCCCCTCGCCCTCACCCTGCTGTCCATCTGCCTCGTGTCAATCAATTTCCCGCTCTTCATGTTCTCCTCGTTCATCCTCTGACGGCCCTGACTATTTCTCCGACTCATCGCCTCCTGCCGCAAGCCTCTCTTCCTCCTCACCCGCTCATTACCACCCCCCGCGTGCCTCTTCATACTTATAAACCCAAATTTTCTTCTTTCATTGAACCATAATATTCTTTCCTTCCTCTTTTGCCTATCTGCTTAACTTACTATGACGAGCCCGAGGGACGATCGTATGTACGGACCTGTTGCCAAAACACGCAGAAGCCCTCCCGGAGGGGATTCGCAAAGTAGTGGTTTCTTTCAGACGGGACAGGGTGGGCGAACTGTGCTCCCTCCTCTTTCTTCAGCATTTCCAACCTCACGTTCTCCAGGTCTGTTTCCTTACATAGTGTTCATCCAATATGCTCAACCTGTTGGCTCTCCCACATAGGGCCCGCAGACTATTCTAACCCGTACTCCCAGCAGCCTCGCTCATCCCAACCAAAGCCTGAGCACATCCCCTCGGGTTACAATCAATGGCCTCCTTCCGCAACCCGTGCGTTCCCTTCCGTCTCTTCTCCCCCTTTTCACCCCTTTTCACCCCTCTCAACCCAGCGACCACCGCTCCCCAACATTCCTCCTATTATGAGCACTACGACTCAAGATATCAACAACCACAATACCCGACATACCCCTCTCGGGCTTCAACTGCCATCCCTGCAGATCCCCAAGGGTCTCGTAAGCTTCCTCCACTCAGCGTTCCTGCTCCTCCCGTCAGAGACGACCGCTGGCAAGGCGCCGGCTATGGTTCGGTGGGTCCCCACATCTCCAACTATGCCGACATTCGCTCCCCCACCGCGACCTATCCTCCCGAGTACGCGCAGTTCCAGCCTCACACGTCGTACTCCTATCCTCCTGTGCCCGATCCACGCAATCATCCTGCCCAGCAGCCTTCCATCCATCACTCACATCAATTACCCATCAATGGTGTATATTCACCCGAGCGTGGTGTCCCGGCACATGTGGACGCTCATGGCCCTTCTCCCTATGCTAGGGGCCATGTGACAAACAGTGTGCTCACTCAAGAGCCTGCTTCCGTGCTGGTCACCGAAGAACCCGTCATCAAAAAGAAGCGCAAGCGAGCCGACGCAGCTCAGCTCAAGGTCTTGAACGAGACATATGCGCGCACAGCATTCCCATCAACTGAGGAACGTGCCGAGCTGGCGCGGAAACTCGACATGTCCGCTCGAAGCGTTCAGATTTGGTAGGCTACCTGAGACCCGGGTTTCATAACGCTGACATCCGAAACAGGTTTCAAAACAAGAGACAATCGATGCGCCAGACGAGTCGCCAGGCGGCTAGCTCTGCGACTGGCGGCCCACATCAACCTTTTTCAATGTCGTCTCAATCAGAGGACGTCGCCCACTCATCCTATGGCGGCAGCCTGAGCCCTACCACACTCCCTGCTCATAGTTTTGTCCAACGCTCAGACTCTCGCCAAGTAGTGGGCCCTGACGCTCGAGCACCTGCCCAGACCCGTCGCGAGGATGATTCTCGCAAGTGGCCATCGGGTCGATACTGATCTCGATCGTTTGACATCTTGATTTCATCTCTTCCTGGATTCTCTATACAATTCATGTCACTCTTTGGAATTCCCTGCATCTCAATATTCGCCAGGACAACGATCATTCATTATCATCTCTCTAATCTACACGTGCTCCACCGAGCCCTTAATATTGTACATATTCCATACATACATTAACGCATCATCGACGCAACCCCATTTGTTTCATTTTTTTTGTACCGAATAGTGTCTCCAACGTGACCGGTAGTGCCTTTTTGTACTTATGGTGTCTCTTTTTCTTCTTCCTTTTTTTATCCTGGATCAACTGGGGATAGCAGTGGTACGTATTATTATTTGGGCCTGTACTAAGAAGCCACGTCGCCGGAACTCCGCGGTTTGGTGGGTAGGATGTTGTTTGAGCCTCAGAAGTTGCCGTGCTCGACTAAAAAGAGCGGTGGTGAGCTGTACGTTTTTGTATTATGCACATCTGTAAACTTAGATCTCGAAGAACCTGTGCGATACGGGGATAGATCAAACGGAATCGATAAGATACGCGCGGTTTCAGTATAGGTCTTCTCGTACACTCCTTCTTTTTGCGTCTTGACAGAACCTTTTTTTTTTCCTCCTCTTCTGTCGGTCGTCACAGGAAATACACACACACACACACACACACACGGGACAGGAATGGCCACGGGCGTCGATGGAAAAAGGGGGGGCGCGGCGGGGGGGACAGAAATACCGCGATTGATCCATGATGGACTGCGCACGACGCCCTCCCTTCCTGGGGGTTTGTGTGGAGCTGACATCGTCGCCATCACGTCTTCGTCTCCGGCCGGGATACGCTCGCCACAAACCCGTGTTGACATGACTACTATGGGAGAAACGGCCTGCTCGGTTTCCCCTCTCCCTCCCCCCCTTTCTTCTTCTTCAAAACTCGATCTTGAGTCTGGATTTGAATATCAATACTTAATAATCGGAATCCCATGATTCCCATCCCATCACGTTGGTCCAACGGGCGTCGTTCATTCGAGAAAAGAGCGTATTATGAAATTAGGAATCTGTTATGGGCGTCCTGCCACACTCACGTTTCGATAATGGAGTGGCTCTGCGAGCAGGTCATCCTGTATGTGTCTGTGTGTCTGTGGCGGGTTGGAAATGAATTATTGTGACGATCATGACAGGGACCATGATGACAGAGTCAGACGAGAGAAGATTGACTTTGGGGTCCATCTGTCCATCCGTTGATCGCGGGTAGATGGCAGGAGAGGGGGAAGGGTGGAGGCTGAGCGGCCCGCAGTTCGCCCAACTGCGTTGTAACAACAAGTTTCGAAGAAGACGGCCAAGTTGAAAAAAAGAGAACAAAAAAAATTGCGCGCGCGCTCTTGGCACTCAATTAACACAGTCCCCAATCACTGCAAAGCCCAAATACATCATTCATCAGCATCATCCATTTTTGATCCCGACGTAAATAGACGGCGGAAGCAAATTTTTTACGAGTTTCTATTACTGCAAAAGGTAATCTTGGATCGTCGCGGATGCTTCCGCGGGCTATAAAAAATGTATCCGTTTGTGTGAGGGCTCCCCCCAGTCACCTTCGGAATTCTTTTCCTTTTGCCCTTCTAAGGATCTTCGTCGCTGTCGGTATCCTCCGGCTTAGGTCCCCCATGGGTAAGCCACGCCAGCTTCCTCAGCCTCCTTCTCTCCTCCCGTGCTTTCACTTGGTTCCGGGTCATTTTCTTCTTCTTCTTCACAGCAATCGCGTTGGCCGCAGCAGCTCCTCCTTCTTCTACACCGCTTCCCACAGGGGTCGCAACATTGGATACAACCGGGCTCGTCACTCGCGAGCGAACAGGAGTATTGACTCCACTTCCCTTCGGTGATTTCGCATCACCCAGGCTGTCTTCAATCACGGACGTTTTCCCTTTATGTGTCATTCGCCCAGCCTCGATTTCCCAGATTTCAGAACCTGAGTTGCTCTAATGAGCGACAAATGAAAAAATGGTGTGTCCTGATGTATTACGCACATAGGGAAGAGACGAACTCGTGGTTGTGGGATATGATCACCTGTGTGCACACGAGCACCGCATCAGAAATGCCTCGATCGGGGTCGGTGCAAAACAGTGGGAAGCTTACAACTGCGCCGTTCCAATTCTTAATTGCAATCGCGAGCCCACCCAACGCCTCGCGATCCAAGAAGTTGGTGGGTTCGTCGAGTACGCAAATCTGCATATGAGCACCTCAGAGACGCCTCCCTAGAAATCTTCCATGCTGCGCACCTGAGGATTGTTCCAAAGACAGGCTGCAATCACGAGTTTGATCTTCTGACCTTTAATCGAACCGTTAATGGAATGGCATCACAGCCCTGACATGTCTTACCTCCAGAAAGCCCCGATATCTCATTGTATTGAGCGATATCTCCATCCAAACCAATATCTTCTAGATGTTTCCGAACCAAGTCTGCGCGCGTTTCTCTCGCACCAGCACCCTCTCGGGATGATTCCAGATCATCAAACTGCTGTACCACCTTCCCAAAGCCTTTGCCGAGAAGCTGATCTCGTGGAACCCAAGTATTCCACTTGTGATCCAATCCACGCCATTTGACCTCGTACTGCAACGACTTTTTGAGCTTTTGACGTCCCATAATAAGCTGTGTTGACCTAATCAGCTATCCACGCCTTGAGTTCATACCGCTCGATCAAACCTCTAGTCTGCGCTTAGACCCGTCTCTCCCAACCCACTCCTGTTCAAGAACAGCCTTCTCCTCATCCGTCAAAACACGGGTTGCTTTCTCCAGGATTTCGCCTACGATGATGCGGCAAGGTCACATCGTTATTACTTTAACTGATCAACTCAGATTGTCACTTACGATCGTGGCCGTCTTGGAAACGCCATTGAATATACCCGATGGGTGTTTTCTCTAGATGACGCTCTATCGAATATGTCATTATTAATTCATAGGGCCGATGGAAGTTAGAAGAACTGACCGATGTGATGGGTTGCGTGCTGCGATACGTAACCTACCCGTAGTGCTGGGTGCTTGTAGACTGTGCCTTGTTGAGGGGCTGTCTCTCCCTGAAGAGATTGGGTGATTGTTCACAAGGCAATATTCTTTTTGCACGTTTACATTCACGTACAGTCAGTAACTTGATTAAAGTTGACTTTCCAGCGCCATTAGGCCCGACAATGCCGACTCGGCTGAAAGGGGAAAAGAAGTCATCGTGGTAGATAGAGCAACGGTGGCGGAAATGAAACCATACCTTGAGAGAGATAACGCACAACTAACGTTATGAAGGCTTGGACTCGACCGTCCCGGGTAAGTGAATGTACAATTCGTCATCTTGAGGATAGCGCGTGTGTTGCTCCTTACCCCCATCAAGGAACCAGGGGGAGGGAATGCGAATTTGACGGAGGTGGCCTCAAGAGCGTAGTAAGACCTAGCCTCGGGGTGCTTTTCCACAAACGTCGAAAGATTTCCTGGATAGTAAACGAGCTAAGGCCAAGCCACCTCAGTTCACCGGCGGTGAATCAAAACGGAGGATATGCACCTTCTTGGATTCGTAGTGAATTATATCCGTCGTAACGTTATCCAGGAATCTAGGAGCATCTGGGATCAGCTCCTCCTCAGCACGGCATCACAATCGAGACTCACCCTGAGTCGTGACTGACAATGAGGCATGTGACATTCTTTTGAGCAACGAGCCATTGTTCTAACCATAGCACAGAAGCGCGATCGAGCTATAGATCGAGGAACACATGAAACGGGAAAAATGCCCGAGATAACGCAAGACGACGTACATGGTTCGTGGGCTATTTGCGGTGATAACCGTCAGCCCTAGAGTAAATTGTTAATTAAGAAATAAATACCGACCTCGTCGAGAAGAAGCAAGTCAGCATTGTACAGCATCGCGCGCGCCAGCTCCAGTTTCATTTTCCAACCCCCTGAAAGTCCGCCGACGATGTCGGCCTGCCTAGCATCGTCGAAGCCAACCTCAAGGAGTTGGCCCCTGATCTTCGACCTTGGCACATCCTTGAGCGATTTGTCTGGACAATATGAGACAATGCTTTGGGTGATGGCACTTGGCAAATAACCCACCCGAAGCTACGAAGTCAAGAACGGAAAGTGAGGTATTTTCACCTTGCAGCGAATGTTCTACCATGACACATCGCACTTGATCCAGTGGCGGGAAGTTCTCCACCTTCCCATCACGTAGCTGACGCATGAGAGTCGACTTCCCTGATCCGTTGGCACCCAGAATACCATATCTCCGCCCACGGAAAAGGCGAAGAGTGGTGTGTGACAGAAGCAAGAGTGCACCGTATGCAAGCGAGAAGAGTGTATCACACAGCAACTCGCCATCTTCGTCGGACACACTTTTCACTGCGCCATTTTTTGACTGGCACGAAGGTCGGGTCAACGGCAATGACCGAGAAGAAACGGTAGCAAACCTACTTGTTCAACGGCGTAGAGATGTGAGCGAACCCTCTCTGCGAATTTTGTTGCTTCATCTTCTCCTAACCATGGTTTCATGTACAGCCCAACACATCGATTCCATTGAGATTTCTCAAGAAAACGTTTTTGATAGACTAGATCCACTATCATGGATGCCTGAAATTGAAGGGACGATGTCAACAAGGAATGCCTCGTTGCCGAGGGTTGATTGGGCTCCGCTTCAGACCGCATCACAAGGTTGTCATCCAGTAGAGTGAGGAGGATCTTGAACATCTCAGCCGTCTCGGCATCCAGATCCCGTGGAGGAGGAGTGCCACTGGATGACGCTCCTGACCTCAACAACGTGTTCAGCGCGGTCTCCGCAAAAGCGCGGACCTACGGGGCTAATAAGACGGTGCACGAGGTGTCATTCATCGACTCGGTTGCTAACCTCGGGAAATGCAGCACCCTCCGCAATTTTTTTGACGCCGTCCACGAGAGGGCTCAGATACCGCGCAGCGACCTGCGGGTTTCTCACGAGCTTCACGAGGTTGTCAATGACTACCACCGTGCGCCGCTGAACCTCCATACTCCGGTCATTCAGCGCTCGCATAAGTAACGGTACGAGGACCGCGAGGGCGGGTGCGGTCACCTCGGCAACGAAGGTCGTGGACGATAGTGCCTTGATACACGCAGAGACCGTGTCGGGATTAGACATGCATTTGACCAACGCGGGTACATGAGGTGCCAGATCTGGGTTCGCAAGCGTGTTGCAGAGCGACGTAGCACACTTAACAGCTGAAGTGGCAACCTAGTGAATCGTCAGATCGTAACTGACATCCGAGCGCTATCATGACAAGTACCTCTTTCTTGGTATCGTGCATTGCCAGCTCGACCTTTGGGAGTATATGCCCCAGCTCATCGGCCACGGATTCTTTCGCGGTGGCCACAAAATTCTTCAGCGCATCCAGCGCGCCCACTTTTGTTTGCCATTTTCCTTTTTCTAATACGTCCTCTAGACATCTAAAGACGGTCCTGGTCGCCTCTGGGGGGATAAGGTGCAATATGGCCTTGGTCGCGGCAGTAGCAGCGGCTCGCACCACGTCTCCCTTGTCGGAATAGAGATCAAACAAGATGGGAAGACTGGGGAGTAACAACGGTGCGCCGGACGCCCCAAGAACAGCAGATAGTGACTGGAACCCAATTGCTGCAGACTCTCGTTCGTAGCCTGATTTCTTATTGAGTGCAAAAGAATGCAAAGTGGGGATGACATTTTGATCGCTGATGTAAAAAAAAACAAGTAGACATCAGCTGACTCTGCCGTTGGCTATTAGAACGAGCGACGAACATGAGCGTCTCTACGCCAGCCTTCGAGACAGCAAGTGCAAGTTTATCGGCGGCTGCTTTAGCATCTGTGCCAAGTAAGATTGCTTTCACGTTCCATGCTGTCATCCGAATGGACTCACCCGGTCCTGTTGGCGCAGAACGCAGCGACTCGATGATTGATGCGAAGTCAACATCGGTTCGTTCGTTCGTAAGAGCGGGAGACATTGAAGAGTGCAGACGGAGGAACCGATGGATATCGTAGATTAGGGTAATAGTATGCTTGCTTCCGGTCTATGGGCGAACTACAGAAAACGATTTTACAGTCTAGGGTTGTGTGACCGGCGTCAGGCAGGGCCGGAGGCGTGCTCGTGGTATCGCGTCGACGACGAATTCTATATTGAAAGGAATGCTGGCGCAAGGCAGAGCGAAACGTGTCCGGTCTCTGATTCCAGTACTTTCCTGCGATCGGTGAGCTTTGAAAAAAAAAACAGTTGGACGTACGTACGAGAAAAGTTTACAATCTATAAATTTCAGAACTGACAAATTCGGCAATACATATTGATCACAAGTCTACTGGTCCTTGTCCGTGTGCTAATGCTACATGATACCACAATGTCCGGTGCTGGTGTATTGCGATGCGTCTGAGCACTAGATCGTGCCATTCCGCAGGTTGTCAAACTGGCTACGTTCATACCTCAACCAGTTCGGGCTATGATCGAGTGGTCCCATCGCGTCCATCACGATCCTTACCAAACTCTGTCCAGGAACCGGGTCCTTGCCCGGTCCAGCCTCCATACCTTCCCTGTAACTGCCCTTGTCACCGCTCAGCTCCCAAAACATGCTGCCACCTAGACCCTGCTCACGGATCCACCGACCTTTCAACGCACCGACATGCTCGTTGTCATAGCTGATCATCTCCTTCTTCTGATAGTCATACGACCAGCTTGCGATCCTCTGGTCATCCTGGAAAGCGTAGGACCCTTGAAGGGGAAGAACACGGTAGTCGTAGACTCCTTGTTCCCAACTTCCAGGACCAAGACCGGAGAAAGGGGTTCCAGGACCTGCGGTGTTTGCAAAGCTCCTACCATAGAGTGGAATCCCTAGGACTAGCTTCGATCTCGGAACACCGTTGGAGCTATACCACTGGATGGCATCTGCAGCGCTGATGGGGGGTCCATACATATTGGCTTGATGATTGGCAAGCGTGTCCCAAGATCCGGCTGACGCAGGCGTCAATGCTTATTCACAAGCATCACCAAATGACTTACAAAAGTCGTACGCCATCAGGTTCCAAAAATCGAGATAGGGATCCATCCCACGAATATCCAATTTCCTGTAATTGTCCGGTCCACAGGGGGCAGCGATCTAGAGGCTGTCAACCAGAGGTATTCTGTTGGTGAGTTCGTACTCACAGTCAGTAAGAACTTGTGGTGAATGCGCTTGTTATAGGCATGTTGATCTAGGGCAAACCGGAGCTCCCTCAAAAGCTCGCGATAGCCGGTTGCTTGTTCCTGATTAGATGGGTACTCGTAATCAACATCGAGGCCGTCTAAACCGTAATCCTCCAACAGTCTGACAGCAGACTGTACAAAATTATAGCGTGCCTGAGGGTTGATGACGACAGGGTGGAAAGAGGGAGAGTAGGTCCAACCTCCGATGGAGAGGAGAACCTTAAGATGTCTGTTCTGTTGCTTGAGTTTATAGATGGCTTTGAGGTTGCCATGAAGATTGTTCCCGACGTCATTCCAAGAGTCGCCAGGGTAGTGGATATCCTTGTCCGCCCAAACGTCGGACAAAAATACCTCGCCGGTATCAGCTCTCACGTTGGCAAAAGCGTAAAGGATATGTCTATGTGATATGTAAGTGTTGTGGCAACGCGAACGGGATCGAAACGTACGTCAAGTCATGCACAGGGATCAGGGAGGGCGGAAACTTGCGCCCGTATATACCCCTGCGAGCGATAAGTCCGAGTTATCGGACGACCAGAGAGACCTACCAATTAACAAAGCTGGTCGCGTGGGTGAGCACAAGTAAGGCGGGCAAGAAAGGACCTGGACGCTTACTAGCCAACGCTGTATTTGCCTTGCATCTCCGTGGATGGTGAGGGTGTCGGTACCGCAATTGACGCAGACGACGATAAAAGCAGTGATGAATCGGGCGGAGTCACTGGTTGATCAATGGCTTGGTTGTCTGGTAATGTGGGATGGACGGAGTAATACTGGTAAACTTTATACGCAGTAAAGGCTATGATAGAGAGGATAGGAATAATAAGATATTTGCGGGCGGACGAACGAGCGGTCTGTTGAGCAGTTGCAGGTGGAGTGCTCTCGTCGGAAGGGAGTGGTTGATACGTCGTTGAAGACATGAGAGCTAATAAATAAATAAATACACTACCAACATTCCAAACGTCACTGTACACTAACAATCCTAAACTTATCACAGTAGTCGAGTGACTACGCCAAGGCCCTGTGACAGCCTATAAGTAAAAATGCATCCCGTAGTTTCAGGTCTTTTACCAACCTTTGTCTTTCCTTCTCTAAATAATAGCTTCATCCCAACCTTGATAAACTCCGGATGTGATATGAACTCAAATTGTACCGTCGCACGGTCCCCCGTGCGTAGCACTCCCTGTGGGTGATCCATAGATATCATCCGGACAGTTTGTCGTACAGCCTGCAAGTCATCGCGTCAATTGTTTGAGATTGACTATAACCATACTCGACTCACCCCACAGTGAAGCATGGCCTGAAAGATCGGAGTCAGTTGACTCATCATTAGAATGGAACATGGGGACACGTACTTGATAGTTTCGTTGCATAGTAGTATTGTGGCTGCCAATAGCTGTCATCTTTACATCAACGCCAACAGTGCTGGGGCTCACTATAGAACGAGCACTTGTCCTTCAAACCGAAGGGTAGCTTCAAGGAGTTAGGTCTAGCCAGTGGAGAACGACACTGAGCTGTACCTTTCGGTGGGGTGTCGGATTTGTGTACAATAACCATCCCTTTCCTGACTGCCGCACGCTTGACTCGCTTTAGTGCCAACGCCACGCATTGACCAGCTTCGGCCGAAGCTACGTCCACTCTATCTCACATCAAGTCAGAGCTCAACAGACACTCACATATAAGGATCACAAACCGCTTTCTCTGCATGCTACGAACAACAGTTTGCTGAAAGTTGCCGTTGGAGTCAGGTCCAAACAAAATCGAGTCACTTGTCTTCAACCTGCCGCTGTTCAAAATACCATTAACCACTGTGCCGACGTAGGGCACAGACCACACTTCGGTCACAGAATACTATAACAAGTCAACCAAATATCGCAGATGGACCAAACAAAATCACCTCTAGAGGTTGATCAATTGCAAAAATCTCGCGATTGGTATCAGAAGGGGGTAAGAGGTTCAGGAACGTGCGAAGCTATAACACGAATGAGTCAAGAATCGTCGAAGAGCATGCCTAACCGACGTAGTCGAGACCATCCCCAGAAACGTTCGAGATTCTAAAGACGGGACACAATCTAAAGAGAATGTTAGCGAACGCAAGCGAAATACACTAGCACTGACTTGCGATGTGCAAAGGTGCTGGTTAATTCCACCGCCACCTCAGCTGAATCCACGAACACCGGCGCTTTCCTGTAAATGTTCAAGATGTATGGAATACAAGATAATATAAGTATTTATTTACCTGCATCCAGGGCTCCTCAGGATTTTCACAACTTGTTTGGTTGTCTCAGCAAGGATGTTAGGGGGAGTCATGTCAATCTCGTACGATTTAAGCATTACCGTGACGCAAGTGTGGTGCTACAGGTTTTCTCACCTTTGTGATGCACACAATGACAGGAACATTTAACGCCAATGTTATCGCCAGATGCTCCTTGGCCATCCCGATGAGACCTGCATTTGCACCAATCACCAGCATGACACAAGACGGAGCACCGGACGTCAGTCCATAAAGAGTCGTCTTCAGATATCGCTCGTGGCCAGCCAAATCTGCGGGACAACTAAAACAGATGAAGACAAATGAGCAACAGAATCACGTACCGCTAAACGAGACGATCTTTGCTGAACGGGCAGAAATTTCGTCCCATCCTAGCTTATCGCGCCGAGGGCCAGTTGCACCGGGAAAATTTGGGACACCAGATGCCGAGAATCCGAGAATCTATGTAGAGCTGATGAGAAGGGATCAATCTGACCACGAGCCAACACTGACTTCCATGCCAACACTAGAAGTCCGACCGGTTTCTATCTCGTGTTTATGTCGGAACAGTGTCACTCGGGCTCTGCCCCTCCCATTGTCGAGAGTACCTATCAATATGGTTCAGAGAGAAGGAAGAAATGTTCTCGGTTGAAACTACCTCGAGTTAGTACACCAAGCGTAGTTGACTTTCCCGAGTCGACGTTCCCAACCACGGCGCAACGAACTTCAGGGGTCATAGCGACACTCGGTGGCGGTAGACGTAGCAGGAGAGCGACTCGCGGATGCGAGCCTCCGATTCGGTGCAGTACTGAGGCCTAATCAAGTATTCAGAATGAACTCGGGGACAACGTCAAAGCTGTGAGAAAGCCCGTACTTTCCCTCCAATGTCTTCTTGGGCCCTGGAGAGTTCTGTTGCGAGTTTGTCCATCTCTTCTTGTGTTCGTCCAATACCGGTCCAGCCTTGGGCGCTGTCCAACTGCTCTCCATTAAAGAGTTGATCGAGGGGTGGGCGGTGACCGATCCGAAAGACATGCTCCCCTTGGAACTGGGTCAAGAGTGCCGCCAGCGCATTTCGCGCCTGCTCGTCGTTATGTGCAGCGAGCAGTCCCTATAGAGACAGGGACGTCCAGGTGCTCATGTATGACGACTGAAGAGTGACTCACTAGAATTCGCTCCTCCTGTTCAGATGAGTGCATGTCGGACTGCTCATATAGCTCCGATACACCTGGCACGCGGGGTTCACGCCGTTGCCCATCGTGCGAGGATAACACACGGACGCCCTGGGTGCGCTGCCTCGCAAGTTCATGAGCGTGAATTTCCTCTATTTCCGACTGAAAGTTCCTTAGGGTGGTCATGGGTTATAGTCTGGGAAGAAATGAGAACGAGCTATTGCGAAAAAAATCATGGACTTGGCAGAGTCAATGTGTAGCGCAGGAGAGACTCGGAGGAGCTTAGGCTTTCATACTAAATAGTTGATCATGATCTCCTGGGGTAGTGCATAGCCTGGGAAATCCAAGACTGACTACTAAGGTCGAGCTACCACTCAGCAATTGACCAGACCATTACCAGCTTGATTTTATCACCAAAAGTGACTCAGTACTCACTTATTGATGAAGCCTTGCATACGCACAACTTCGCAGAACCTCCGCCCAAGTCACGACCGTTCTCCAACTTGTCATCAAGCTATCTTGCTCCTGTAGTCTCTACTTTTGGCTGGTTCACTCAGCTTGCAGAACGCTCGGAGCCGTCTATCCACGACATATTTGCTTATTCTGGTTACTAATGGTTTTCCGTGTCTCATTGCTATTGGCTCCCCTGTATCGCAAGTTGTATTGAAGAGTGCGCTGTTGAGGTGTGGTCAACCTTTCACGGGCACGGCCACAAGGTAAAGATGTTCATAATTTCGATAGTCTCAAAACCGTTAAACTGGCCGCGGCCTCTAATAGCACTAAGTACTTCAAGTCGAAATACCAGAGACTGCCAAAAAAAATCCAGAGGACATTCGTGTCGACCAGCATTTGTGCACAATTGCCTGGCTGCACAAGTTGCTTACGTAACGTAGCTGCTCATCACAGCCCACGTGCTTGATGCGTCTTTTTTGTTGTGCGCCGCGCGCGTGTTTGAATGTGGTCTTTGATTCAGAGATATATGGCAGTGTCCCCCAGAACACCAAGATTCTGAAATGTTCTACTCTACGCCGCCATTTGATGAACCTCATTCGTCTCAACATGTGAACCTGCGCATACTCCGCGGTGCACAACCTGGTCTACTCGATACCTCCCAACCTTCTCGTCTCTTACGCTTCCCCGACTCGAAACTATCCTTTGCTTCCTTTGATCCCAAGACCGCGCTCGCAGAGGAGCCCAGCGTCCACAACCTCAACAATTCGGGAAACCTTACGCCTCCCAAACGCGTCGTCGTCGAGACCACGTCAAAAGGCGCGAGTTTTTGGCGATTCGTGCCACGGGCGCATCTCGAAGAGGGTGCACAGGACGAAGGGGTCTGGCCGCGCGTCATTGATATATGCGGGTGAGCAGGGCGAAACGTTGGACGATCCGACCAACACGCCATTCACCTACCGAATTCTCCAGTGAAAAAGTCCAATGCTACCAGGAACAATGGGAGATATACAAACTCGACCCTAATTACCATTGCGTCGTGTACTCCTGGCCTAAATGCTCCACCGTCACTTGGGTTGAATTACCAAACCAAGACCTCGAGACCACAGATTCTTACTCGGGAAAACGGTCACGGTGGCCGTCTCCGGAGACGAGCGAACCAGCGACACTGAAGAAAGCTCGGTCTCGTCCCCCAGATGAAATGGATGAAACTGACTTCGATGAGGACGAGGCCGAGGACGAAGTCGAAGAAATGATCATAGATGAATCCTTTTCGCAGAAACCAAGGTCTGGTCGTAGACCCGATCCAACTAGCCGAGAGAAAATCAAGAAGGCACGACTTGACAGGTGGGCAAAGCTTAGGATGACCCATGAAAAGCAAGCCCAAGACACCACTGTTCCTGCAGACGGCAGTTTCTCTATGCGAGTTGACAGCGAAGACACCCTCCCCTCTCAAAGTACCCCATGGCCGACCGAAGAAAACTTGAAACGAACCAGTTAGTTTGTGCTGCTGGACCCTGCTCGCGCTCTCTTACACGGGTTCTAGGCGACGCATTCTCAGAATCTGATGAAAAGAGCGATCGAATGTTTTGCGATCGGCCCCCACGTGAACTCAAACGGGCTCGAACTTCGCCTCCAACGACCTGCGAAGGCGTGAGTCAGAGCCATTTCCGGCAGAAGAGGTTAGATAGATCATGCCAGCATGCAGGCCTCAAGCGACCACACAAACAACAGAGGACTGCCAAATCGTTGCGTTTTTCTTCCATACCTCCAGGTCTATCTCTATGTTCAATACTTTTGGATGTATGTTAACACGATTATAGAATCGGTGTTTGAAGTAGATGAAGATGAGACAAGAGTCGGCTCCACGGAAACACATTCTCAAGTAAAGGACGGGCCGGGAGAAACGCCGTTGGAGGCCAGGGATTCACATGAAGCTGAAATTGCCGAATCTATCCGCAAGCTTCGCGAACTTGAGAAGGACCGGCCGATATGGGAAGCACAACGCAAGCAAAGGGAAGCTCGTGAGCGTGCTGAAGAGGAGGAACGACTTGCCAAGGCCGAACGGCGACGAAAAGAAGAAGAGGAGCGACTGAGGCAACAACGTGAAGCTGCCGAACGAGAAAAACGGCTTGCGCAACAGGAGGCGGAGAAGCTCGCACGGGAAGAAGAACTTCGGCAACGCGAAATCCATCGACGACGACAGAGGCAGCGGTGGGAGTCTGGGCCGTGGACGACTCACAGGGCCCTGGAACGCTATCGAATGCTCTCTGATGAGTTTGACGCGACCAAATTTACGTCAGGACAATGTATTACATTTCACGATATCCCGTGGCCTGTGCTACATGCACCGTCACGCCTGACAGTAGAAGATGTCGACTGGTCGGCGGTGGAGACATTCTTTGCGACCGTCAAGTCTCATATGCGGCTGCAGGATTACAAGGAGTTTGTCGAAAAGAGTCATCGGAGATTTCACCCAGATAGGTGGCGGGCTCGCAGAATATGGGCAGCGGTGACGGACGAGGTAGAGCGTGGTTACCTGGAAGTCGCTGCCAACACGGTAGCTCAGGCTATCACGCCAATCTGGAGAGCGGCCAAAGAGAAATGAATAACATATACATTCCTATCTAGACGCCGCGCTACTTGCACAGTGCAGTACTTATGAGGATGCGCTCCACAATTCACAATTCAGAACTCCTTGAAGTGGAAGGGGGTGGGACTTGGCAGGGGTCTATGTATATTTAGAACACCTCGCGGAAAGTGCTCAGCTTTATATTGCATCCGTAAGTGCCTGTCGCGACCCCTTCAATGGCTGTACGGAATCAACTGCAACGTTGAGATCTACCCTGAAAGCTATGGCTATCTAATATACTCTAATAGCTTGGAAGCCTTTTAAGCGGGACACTTACGTTGGGTGACAGAGTGATATGTAGTTGCAGATATCGCGTGAAACGGCGCAACAGAGCTGTCTCAAGAGGGCTTCTCCCATCAAAGTTCAAGCTTGCAAGCTTCTACACTCCTGTAGTCCTGGGTCCGACAT
>QFEF01000029.1:0-10698 GCA_003316035.1 Neoboletus subvelutipes
TGCTGAAGGAGTGTGTTAGAAGCACTGCTTCTGAAATGGAAGAGAAGTTAAACATGTGCCAGACATGAGGATCAGAAATGAATAACATGCATCTACCATGTGTGTGACTAATAAGAATAAGTGCACAGCATGGAGATGAAGAGAGAACAACATGAGGATGGGGGTGTGTCTAACACAAGTACAATGTTACGACCGGTGTAACAAATAATGCATATGCAGAAGACTAAAGTCTTTGCTATGGGACAGGTCTTCCTCTGAAGACAACGGTGACCTTCTTGATCTGCAAGCGGATCACCTGAGCGGCGAGCAGTGTGCAACGGTTGTGGCAACCTCAGCTGGTATGCTGTTTGCAAGGCAATGAGCGGGCTCCCTCCAGGCACACTAGGAGTAGTCAGCTATGGACAGGTTGTGGGCAAGGCCTGTATCTGGGTGCAGCCTCTGGGCAATAGGCAGCTGGGCACGGCTAGCATTGGGCAATGGCTAGCGGACTGATCCTCTGATCAGGAATGAAAGTGGTGATGCCTCCCTATAGAAGGTTCACAGTTCCTTGATCGAACTCTGATTGACAGATGTTCGAGATCAAGATTGATGATGGAATGAAACACTGGTTTCAATGATTAATGACGCTAACACAGGCGCTGACAGCGAAGGCTTCAAATTCTACATAAGATTGCATAGATCAAAGTTAGAGTTACATGGGTGGTGATTCTAGCTATTTATACTAAGCCCCTTTAGGGCCGGCTAAAGATAGAATCTCCGCTCTAAAGTATAAAAGGAAATGACGCATTGCGTCGCATATGATACTAAAGGATAAATGAAGATGCGTCACGTTGTTACAGCTCGATCCGTGCACACGATAACTTTGATCAAGTTATCTTATCTTATCATTATCTGATATGATTAGATCAATTCTAATCTCTATACTGAAGATAGTTCCCTTCAGCTGGCTTGGCCATAAGCACCACTCATCATGTGACCTAGTGTCACATGACTCCCTTATCACGTGATTCGATATCACATGATACACCCTTTAGTCTCGTGATTCGATATCACATGACTCTAAACCCTAGATGTGATGACATCTCGATCATCAATCTTATATGCCATGATGCAAGACATCTACAACACATGTTGTACTCGTGTTAGACACACCCCTGTCCTCATGTTGTTCTCTCTTCATCTCCGTGCTGTGCACTTATTCTTATTTAGTCACACACATGCTAGATGCATGATATTCATTACCGTTCCTCATGTCTGGCACATGTTTAACATCTCTTCCATTTTAGAAGCAATGCTTCTAACACACTCCTTTAGCATGTTTGATACATCCTTTATCCTCATGCTCAATGCATGTTTCCTTCATGTATTTAATCACCGTCTCTACATTGGTAGATCCATAGTACACATGTACATACATAGAGATGATATATAAGACCTCGAGTCCTAGCACTGGATCCCCAGTCTAGTTCTCTTGGAGTTTTCCCCTTCAACAAGAGATCCACTCAGGAAGTCTCAGTACTTCAAAATCCTTAGTTTTATCCTTGAGTCTTGGAACTTGTCAATCCTTGCTCACACTCCTGTTATTCTACAGTTGAATCTTAGCTCGGTGTCCCCAAGACTTTAGTAGTTGTTGTTGGGTCATTTCATGTGTCGCGTACAATATAAAGGGAAAGACGCGAGTCACATCACGTGAGATATAAAAGGAAAGACGCATCACGTACCAAAAGAAGAAAGACGCATCTTGAGTAAATATGAAATGCAATACTGTGGGTGCAGCTTGACTAATCTGGACAGAGATTAAATAGGCGAAATGAACTGAGGCCGGAATGAATCAGTGAAAGAAAGGAATACGAGTCATATATGAGAGAATATGACTTAGGAGTTTAAATGGTCTGCAGTTAGAAAGGGAACGGGTCCGAGCAAAGCCTAGTCCTCAAAGAGTGCAGAGTGGAAGTACTCCTCCCATATGTCCTGGGGGATCTCCAGGTCTGGTAGGATGTCATCCCAGAGGGACTCGGGTATCGGAGCGGATACCGACAAGTCTGGTGAGCTCATGGGCAAAAGAAAAATGATACCCCCTAGTACACTTGTAACATACAACATGTGTTGTAGATGTCTTGCATCATTGCATATAAGATTGATAATTGAGATGTCATCACATCTAGGGTTTAGAGTCAGGTGATACTAGTCATGAGACTAAAGGGGTGTCATGTGATATTGAATCACATGATGAGGAAGTCATGTGATGCTAGGTCACGTGATGAGTGGCACTCATGGCCAAGCCAGCTGAAGGGAACTATCTTCAGTATAGAGATTAGAATTGATCTAATCATATCTGATAAGATAAGATAAGATAACTTGATCAAAGTTATCATGTGCACGGATCAAGCTATAACAATAAATGTCAGGGAGGAAGGAAGAAGGGAAAAGTACAGTAATGGTTGCAGGAGCCATTTGCCGAGTGGTGACTTCATACTGTAAGAGCAGGTGCCACTCCGGAGTTCCAAGTCCTAACTTCGAGTGATCACAAACCTATCTGGTCCCTTCGAAGGACTGGACCACCGGAATTCCTTCTGGAGTAAATGATATTTTGTCACCATTTCTCTTGCACACACTGCTGTCTGAGCCTGTTACAACTGGTGTAACAAATAATGTGTATGCAGAAGACTGAAGTCTTTGGTACGAACTGTCTACCTCTGTGAACGACAGGACCTTCTTAGTCAGTGGGCAGATCCTCTGATCGGTGCACAGTGTGCAATGGTTGTGGTGACCTCAGTTGGTATACTGGATGCAAGGCAATAAGTGGGCTCCCTCCAGGCACACAAGGAGTAGTCGGCTATGGAGAGGTTGTGGACAAGGCCTCTATCAAGGTGCAGCTCCTGGGCAATGAGTGGCAGCAATGGCGAGCATTGGGCAATGGCTCATGAGCTGATCCTCTGATCAGGGATGAAGTGGAGACACCTTCCTGGAAAGGTTCTCAGTGTTATGGTCCCAAACCTTCACAGGTCATCCAAGAGACATAGTCGTTTTCTTTTCTTTTCTTTATCTTTCAATCTTATCTTATCGCATCACGTGACTAGATCATGTGACCACTAGACTGAAGCTAGTTCACTTTCAGCTGGTTCACTCGCGCTCACGGACGCACTTCACTCACAGAGTCTAGACTTGATGTCAAGAACTCTTTCGTACCTTAATATATCCATATATATACTAATGACTTCTCACAGTCATATCCGCTCCTTCTATTCTTCTTTAATCTCCGTGCCTCATGTCTAGTACATGTTAGGCTTCTCTTCCATTCTGCCACAGCATGCTGTGTCCTCATTCTTTTCATTTCCGTTCCTCATGCTTGACGCATGTTCCACCTCATGTATTTAATCTCCGCCTCTACATCGGTAGATCCGTAGTACACATGTACATACAGTAGAGTGCTATATAAACCCAGAGACATGACCGGGTAATCCCCAGTCTAGTTCTCTTGGGAATTTCTCTTCTCTCAAGGGATCCACTCAGTAGTACTTCTTCATTCCTCCCAGTCTAAGTGTTCTTGTGCAACCTAGGGTCATAGGCCATTGAGGGTTGTTTCACTCAGTGCCTAGATCGAACTCTGATTGACAGGAGTTCAAGATCTAGTTAGGCGACAGCGATTGACTTCACTGTTTCAGCAAAGGCTTTGAATTCTACGTAAGATTGCATAGATCAAAGTTAGAGTTACATGGGCAGTGATTCTAGCTATTTATACTAAGCTCCTTTAGGGCTGGTCAAGAATAGAATCACTGCTCTAAAGTATAAAAGAAAAAGATGTGTCGCATCATGTATGATATAAAAGGTTAAATGAAGAAGATGTGTCATGTCATGTAAAATATAAAAGGAAAAGACATGTCGCATACCAAAAGAAGAAAGAGACATGTCACATTAAATATGAAATAAGATGCTGCGGGCGCAGCTCGACTAATCTGGTGAAATGAAATAGGAAGAAATGAACTGAGGCCAAGGTGAGTCATGATGGATGGAACATGAGTCATATATGAGAGAATATGACTTAGGAGATTTGGAAGGTCTGCAGCTTAAAGAAATGAAATGGGTCTGAGAGCTGCCTAGTCCTCAAAGAGAGCTGAGTGGAAGTACTCTTCCCATATCTCCTGCAGGATGTTCAGGTCCAGTAGAATGTCTTCCCAGAGTGACTCTGGTATCGGAGTGGATACTGATAGGTCTGGTGAACTCATGGGAGATAGAAAAATGGTACCCCCTAGGACACTCATAACACTGTGGAATGTCCAGGTCAGGAAGAATGTCTTCCCAGAGTGAATCAGGTATTGGAGCAGATACTGATAGGTCTGGTGAGCTCATAGGAGAGAGAAAAATGGTTCCCCCTAGGACACTTGTAACAGAGCTCTGCAGCACCTACCTCTACTTATGCATTCCTTTTCATTTCATTTTGCTTACACATTCCAGGATACATGGCCCCCTCCTGTGATCCATTGCATTCCATTTCACCACATCAGTGCATAGGCTCTGTTCCTATAAATACAAATACAAGACATCTTGTACCATAGCTTAGATCTACTTGATCAATACCATACCTTGTCTTGTGAACCTTCCAGATCTCTTTAAGTCTTTATTCTATTTCCAAGTGGATGCTCCCCTCTGAAACCTTGACTCCAACAACCTTGAACAACCTGAAGGTTTGTTGTCCTGAAGTGTACTTGGACACCCCAAGACACACAAATCTATGACTTTCAAGTTCTCTATGCTGTTCTCCTGAACAAATATAACAAAAGATCTAAGCTCTCCTAAAGAAGCTACCACTGTTGTAGTCTCCCACCATTTCCCACCGATGCCCTACTATAGACTCTCACTGGTTCTGCCCCTGACATCTCTCCCCTAAACCTGTCTCCAAACCATCTGACTATCCCTCCAATGAAGAGGAAGAGGACCAGGAGACTAATCCTGATGAAACCCTTTTAACTTATGAAGATGAACAGACTGCTTTTGACCTTGCTCACAACTTCTCTTCTTCTTTCAATCTTCCTTGACCTCCAGCCCCCCCACCTCCCACTCCTACCTGATTTCAACCAGTCTTCCCCCTTCCCAGTCCTGTACAACAACCCTCTCTCATTCTGTTCCCACTTGTATGAATTCCATTCATCCCTACAACCCCCATGTCCTTGAAATCTACTGAATTCTGTGTCTGTTATGGCTCAATGTCTACACACAATAACTTTCATCAAAGTTATCTTATCTTATCTTATCTTATCTGATTAGATCAATATCTAATCCTATTCTGAAGATAGTTTCCTTCAGCTGGCTTGGCCACTGCACCACTCTGATCATGTGATTTGATATCACATGACTTCCTTAATCACATGACTGTGTCACATGACATAACTGTTAAGGACTGGTTTACTCTGGAGTCAACTCCAGAATGCCAGAGATGACTGGTTGGTCAGGACTTGGCTTCACCATGTGTGGTGCATGCTTACACGAGTCCTAGTCCTGGATTTCAGAGACACCAGAGGGTCACAGATAATGATGTTGATTGTTGGTCATGATGTCAAGTCAAGTGGAGGCTCAGAGGGAGGACAGGAGTAAAATTCTAGTTGATATTTGAACTGAGGAAATACAGGAGTGATCTTGAGGGTTTTTATACTATGGAGAGATAGTATTAAGTAAGGGAGTGTCAAATACAGTGGCTCAAAAAAGTGTCCCAATGTTTGACTATTTTGAAAAGACTTGACATTTGCAGGGAAACCAAAAGATATTAGCTCTAACCCTTGCTGAATCATTTATAGCCCTAACCCTTGCCCTGAAGATGAGCTCTTAGTCATGTGATTTGGTTGTCATGGCACTGAGATATAGCCATATTAAAATGATATGTCATTGGGACACTTATTTGACCCTGATATTATCAACTATCATTTAGTAAATAACATAAGATTCTGATGGGTGCTGTGCTTCAACCCTGTCTGATTATGTCACTTACATAATTCCAAATGATATAAAGAGCAGAGATACCATCCAGCTAACCCAACTTCATCATGAAATCCATTCCCTCCTCTGCTAGAGCCAATATTCTCTTTCTCTCTGAATCTGGCCTTTCTACTAGGAAAATATCCTTCCAAACTGGTCTGGGAAAGTCTATTATGGCCAGGTTTATCAAAGAGATCCACCCAGGCAAGGAAAACATAAAATTAGGATGTCCTTCCAAACTTTCTCCCACTGATAAAAGAAGAATTGTCTCTAGTATCACCTCTGGCAAAGTTGAAAATGCTGTCCAGGCCACCCATCTCATCAATTCTGCTCTCTCCTCTCCTGTCTCTGCTCAAACTGTTAGAAATGTTCTCAAGTCTGCATCTCTCAAGGCTGTAGTCAAGAAAAAGAAGCCACTCTTGTCTGTGAAGCATAGGAAACATAGGCTAGCCTTTGCTCTCAAGTACCAACACTGGACTGTGGAGGACTGGACTAGGGTAATTTGGTCAGATGAAACCAAGATCAACAGGATTGGATCAGATGGAAGGAAGTATGTGTGGAAATTGGCAGGAAAGCCTTTGCAAGACAAGGAAGTCCAGGAAACAGTAAAGTTTGGAGGAGGTTCCTTGATGGTTTGGGGATGCATGAGTTGGCATGGAGTGGGAATTCTTGCAGAGGTTGAAGGGAGGATGAATGCTGAGCAGTATGTCTCCATTTTAGAGGATAATCTGCTTCCTTCCATGGAAAATTCTGGAATTCCTGAGGAGAGCATTATCTTTCAACAAGATAATGATCCCAAGCACACCTCTAAAAGAGCCAAGGAGTGGCTGAAATCTCAAGGGATCAAGCTTCTTGACTGGCCAGCACAATCTCCAGACCTTAATCCCATTGAACATCTCTGGCAAATCCTTAAAAAACTGCTCAATAACTATACAACACCACCAAAAGGAGTATGGGAGCTTTGGGAGAGAATTGAAGTGGAGTGGGGAAAGATAGAGGTTGAGGAGTGTCAAGGATTGATAGAGAGTATGCCTAGAAGACTAAAGGCAGTGATAAAAGCAAAGGGAGGGCATACAAAGTACTAAAATTGTAGAATAGAAATGTTGCTCAAAAAAGTGTCCCAATGACATGTCACTTTAATATGGCTATATCTCAGTGCCATGACAACCAAATCACATGACTAAGGGCTCATCTTCAGGGCATGGATTAGGGCTATAAATGACCCAGCAAGGGTTAGAGCTAATATCCTTTGGATCTCCTGCAAATGTCAAGTCTTTTCAAAATAGTCAAATATTGGGACACTTTTTTGAGCCACTGTATAATGTCAATAGAGAATGTCAAATAATGTCAATGGAGGGTGTCAAATAATATCAACGGAGAATGTCAATGGAGCTGTGCTCCTAAGCAGAGCATCAGTATGGAGAAGAATGTGAAGTGAAGTCAATAGGTATGCGAAGTGTCAAAGATGTAAGCGAATGAATATGAACATATAAAGAGGGTGGTACAAGTCTGGAAGTCTGGAGTTGCATCTTGGATGAGAATGCACCAGAGTTTGTGTGTAGAGATAAGGGATATGACAATAACACCTAGCAATGCAATGACATCATAATCATTGATCTCTATAGTATTTAATGCAATGCAAGACATCAAACTATGTTATGCCCCATGACTGGAGTCTAGACCCCTTATCTAGATCTTCTCATGTTCATCTCATGTTTCCCTTCCTTCTTTCATCTCTGTGCTATGCATAATACACCTTCTATACACATGCATGCTGGATGCATGTCTTTCATTTCTATACCTCATGTCTAACACATGTTGGTACTTTTTTTTTTCATTTCAGAAGCAGTGCTTCTACACATGCCCAACACATATTTGATACAGATGGTTCCCTTATGTATTTAATCACCATCTCTACATTGGTAGATCCGTAGTACACATGTACATACATAGAGATGATATATAAATTCAAGAGCCTAGCACTGGCAACTCCAATCTAGTTCTCTTGGAGATTTCCCCTTCAACAAGAGTTCCACTCAGTGAGGCTTTGTACCTCAACAGATCACTTTACCCTTCACTTGTGAACTTGTCAGTCACTTGCATATCTATTTCATAACCACAGGTCATAGCTAGCTTGGCATCCCCAAGACAATTAGATATACATTGTAGGGTTGTTTCAGTATCAGCGTGTTACAACCGGTGTAACAAATAATGCATACGCAGAAGACTGAAGTCTTTGCTATGGGACAGGTCTTCCCCTAAAGACAATGGCAACCTTCTTGGTCTGCAAGCGGATCACCTGATTGGCGAGCAGTGTGCAACGGTTGTGGCAACCTCAGCTGGTATGCTGTTTGCAAGGCAATGAGCGGGCTCCCTTCAGGCACACTAGGAGTAGTCAGCTATGGACAGGTTGTGGGCAAGGCCTGTATCTCAGTGTGGCCTCTGGGCAATAGGCGGCTGGGCATGGCTAGCGTTGGGCAATGGCTAGTGGACTGATCCTCTGATCAGGGACAAAAGTGGTGACACCTCCCTATAGAAGGTTCACAGTGCCTCAATCGAACTCTGATTGACAGATGTTTGAGATTGAGATTGATGATGAGATGAAACACCGGTTTCAACAATTAACGACGCTGGCACAGGTGCTGACAGCGAAGGCTTTGAATTCTACGTAAGATTGCATAGATCAAAGTTAGAGCTACATGGGCAGTGATTCTAGCTATTTATACTAAGCCCCTTTAGGGCCGGTTAGAGATAGAATCTCTGCTCTAAAGTATAAAAGGAAAAGACGCATCGCATCATGTATGATGCAAAAGGAAAGACATGTCACATCACATAAGATATAAAAGGAGGAGATGCATCACGTGAAGTATAAAAGGAAAGATGCATCATGTGAGATATAAAAGGAAAGATGCGTCATGTGAGATATAAAAGGAAAGATGCGTCACATACCAAAAGAAGAAGATGTGTCACATAATATGAAATAAGATGCTGCGGGCGCAGCTCAACTAAATAGAGGAAATGAACTGAGGCCGGTGAGTCATGATGGTGGGAACACGAGTCATATACGAGAGAATATGACTTAGGAGATTAAGGTCTGCAGTTAAGAAAGAAACGGGTCTGAGCGAAGCCTAGTCCTCAAAGAGTGCAGAGTGGAAATACTCCTCCCATACCTTGTGTGGGATGTCCAGGTCTGGTAGGATGTCTTCCCATAGAGACTTGGGTATTGGGGCGGATACTGACAAGTCTGGTGAATTCATGGGAGAGAGAAAAATGGTACCTCCTAGGACACTTGTAACACAGCGCCCCTAAACCTTTTAATGGGGGCTTCAACAAAGCTGAGCAATGGATGAACTCTGTGGTGTTCTACCTCTATGTTAACAAAGCTGTCTATGACACTGATGGCAAACAAGTTACTTTTACTCTATCCTATATGACTGAGAGGTTGGCCCTTACCTGGGCTGCCACTTTCCAAAAGAATGCCATTGCAGGAGCCACTGTCAACCTAGGAACCTTTGTCAACTTCCTCACAGAATTCTACTTCTCATTTAAACATGGGGATATCATAGAAAATGCCATCTCCTGGCTTGCCACCAACTTAGTTTCCCCCAAGAAAGACAAGTACAAGTCCACTGCTTTAAATTGCTACATCTCTGAATTTAAGAATTAGGTAGCTGTAGCAGACATCTCTGACCTGAATGTTCTCATTGGCTACTTTTCTGTCAGACTCCCTGCCCCTTTCATGAGATGCATTATATTCATGGATATTGTTCCCTCCACCATTAAGGATTGGTATACCAAAGCTGTCTCTTTTCAGACTCAGTGGGAGTGAGCTGATGAGATCGCTGTTACAAGTGTCCTAGGGGATACTATTTTCCTTTCACCCATGGCATCTCCAGATCTATCCGTATTGGCCCCAATACCCGATTCCCTCTGGGATGATATCCTCCCAGACCTGGACATCCCACAGGAGGTATGGGAAGGTATTCTGGACTCCTCATTGTTCCAACTGTAATCGTTCCTCGCTCCTATTTCTTTCCTACTGCGGACCTTTTCACTCCTAAGTCATATTCTCTCATATATGACTCATATTCCCACCATCATGACTCACTGGCCTCAGTTCATTTCCTTTATTTAGTCAAGCTGCGCCTGCAGCATCTCATTTCATATTATGCAACATGTCTTCTTCTTTTGGTACATGATGCGTCTTTCCTTTTATATCTCACACGACATGTCTTTCCTTTTATACTTCATGCAACATGTCTCCTCCTTTTATATCTTATGCAATGTGACACATCTTTCCTTTTGCATCATATGTGATGCGATGCGTCTTTTCCTTTTATACTTTAGAGTGGAGATTCTATCTCTAACCGGCCCTAAAGGGGCTTAGTATAAATAGCTAGAATCACTGTGTTATGACCAGTGTAACAAATAACGTGTATGCGGATGACTGAAGTCAAGAGTGCTACGGGACAGGTCTTCCTCTGAAGATGACGGCAACCTTCTTGGTCTGCAAGCAGATCACCTGATTGGTGAGCAGTGTGCAACGGTTGTGGCAACCTCAGCAGGTATGCTGTTCGCAAGGCAATGAGCGGGCTCCCTCTAGGCACACAAGGAGTAGTCGGCTATGGACAGGTTGTGGGCAAGGCCTGTATCTGGGTGTGGCCTCTGGGCAATAGGCGGCTGACACGGCTAGCATTGGACAATGGCTAGCGGACTGATCCTCTGATC
>QFEF01000032.1:0-12906 GCA_003316035.1 Neoboletus subvelutipes
GACGATTTGGAGCGCGAGGTTCTGTTGTACGGGGTGGGTAGTGGGTGGGGTGAGTTGCGAACGAGTCATGAACGGACGGACCTTGGCTTCTTCGACGTTTGGTCCATAAGGCGGGCTATCCAGCGCGACGTTTAGAGCGCCCGTGATGTCACCCCTACCGAACGACCACGCGCACCGAGAGAGAGATCGGGTTAGTTCCACAAACATAATAACCCCCCAACAAGCAACGGAAACAGAGACGGCACGCAAAAAAGGGGGGATGGAAGAGAGAGAGACGCAACTTGTTCAACGCACTGCGCACGGCGAGCTGTTTCTGCTTGGCATCGCTCAGGACTTGAGCGGGTTCGCGTGGATCGGGGTCGTAGAGCTCTGTTTCTTGGAGGACGTCTTCGTCGTACGCGTCGACGTCGATCTTGCGAAAGGACATTGTTGAATGGGATGAAGAGGCGGATGGGTTTGACGATGAGATAAGTTGGGATATCCCGCTTAGGTAATTGCTGGTATCGGATCGCTATCTTATCTACCTGCAGAGTGGACGTTGAATACAGGGAACATAGATTATTGAGAGGGAGTGATACTATAATACTTCCCACTATGTTCAGCTGAAACTTTTAGTGATTCGTGCGTCGGAAGTCTCCCAAGGGGTATGGTTACGAGAGAGTTGACTGTACTGACTAGTATGTTACAGAAATACAAGCATGTCGAGTTTTATTTAGACGTGATCATTGCGCGACGACTAAAAATCTAGCGATACGAATGACCCAGGTAACTAACCTATCCGGTGCTGTTACCTGTAAGATAATGGTCAAAAGGCACGATTCAGAAAGCAAACTTGGGTGGACAAAAAGGATCCACCCGGACAGCGAGCATATGCAATCAATCTACATGTGGAGCGGTATAAGAATTCGAAGAAGGTCGGTTATCGTATATGTAACACGATGAAAGATCAATATAGATAACATAAAAATATAGGATGTTTTGCCGCGGAGTCGACAGGGTCGACGAAAAGTTGGTCCGGGTCCATTACTAATGTGGACTAAACGGATGCATCTGAATGGAAACGTACCCAGAGCCCGAGATCGCAGGAATAAATATTAATAACCAACCACGCTGGACATTCAACACTTGTCTGCTTCATCCACACATAGTCGTCCGCCCGAGTTCGTGCCCTCACGAGTTATCGACGGGTGAATCTCAATTTGGCTGGTCAACTCGATGTTGTTTTCCGGTGTCCGGCTGCTCGCACATGTGAGCTCATAGGTATCGATATTCATCTTCGTACATACCATAGCTTGGAGGCATCAAGGGAGAGGAGTGATCTCACCGCCCTGGACGATGCAATTGTGCTGAAAATCGAGGTCAGCCAGTCCTTGCAGTCAAACGCTAGCGGAAACCAATTGGATACCTTACAGTGACGGCTACCGCACCCTTGTCAGCCATGTCATAGACACATCACCACGAACCACCGACTTACCAGCATTGATAAAGATCATTATTAGAGCTGGACTACGATTGAATCACGGCAATGTATACATAAAGAAATTCAATCTTACGGCTATCAAGCAGAGCAGAAACCTAAATAGGACGATGAGAACACGGTATGGAGTGAAGAGTAAGGACCACAGACCATTGCCGGGATATAGGCTATCCCTGTTACAGCAAAATACAAAATCCCTTGTGCGAGCAAACGCTTCTTCAATGGCGACTCGGATCGTTGTGTTGATAGTCCCACGACCGACAACGTGAATACAAGGAGGTCATAGCACGTAGCTCAAGTACAACGACTGAACACAACGCCAATTTGGACGTAATAACCCGACTCACTGTATATGAGGGTTACAGCGGGCATTTGCGGGTCGGCGAGATAAATCCCACAAGCTCCATTCACGTTGATCGATTTGAAAAACGCCATATCTAAAAAAAGAAAACTTGAACGTGGGTTGGGAGGAAGGCCGTGAAGATGTATTCGTACCAATCGCTAACATGGCCCACTGCCCGAGCGAAAGGAGCAATAGCAGAACACAGACCAAACGCGAGTCCTTCCAGATCATCCACCTACTCTGAGTGTAAGCTGAAAGCTAGCTGACACTATCCGGACACACGTGCGAATCATGAAAATCGTTGAGGAACATGCCAGCGCAATGCCCCCTGGTAGCTATTGTTAAACAGTTTCTCAGCAAAACGAATCGTATGGGGTTGTGGGCAGCGTCACTCACCGTTATCAATAATATGTTCGCTGAAAATACGGTACCATAAGCTGGATGGCAAAATAGAGATATGTGAACGAGACTGACGTAGACAAAGGATGTCCCCCAAGAATGGACTTGCCCCAACTGCGCTGTGGATAGAAACGAACATGTCACCTCCCTAACCAAGGTCGTTGGTCCCTCAATACTTACGCGATGACGAGGAAAGCGAGGAGAGACGTCCGTCCAACAATGTAAGGGACCTTTTCCAAATGTCCTTCAGGCTGAACCAAGGAAGACATGGCTACTACTCACCAGTGGCCAACGGAAGGATAAACGTCCACGAATGACTGCGTATTCAACATCAAGCGACTGGATATATTCCCACCTAGACAGCAATTTGAGTACGTTGGTCCTCTTTTGTGCCAAGGAGAACACTATACCCGTAAAGCCCCAGTGATAAATAGATGATATTTACAGTTAGAGCGGAAAGGGTAGGATCTTCGGGTGAGACCTGCCACAGGCCCATCTTGCCAGTTGGAAAATTGCAGTCGATGCCAGGAGAACGAAAACTGACCTATAAGTAGTACAACGTACGGACTGGCATATTTATGGATCGTGTTTCAGCTGGTAGTTTCAGGACGGCGTTAGAGCAATATGAGTTTCCTTTTTCTTCGATCAAACACGTCTCCAGTTTGGCAGTCGCCGTCAAGTGACTTGAGGAAACCTTTAAAATTCTTGTCTTTAATACTGGACTTCTACTAGATTCCGCAGGGCCGCGAATGACATTGACAACGTCAGCTCAGTCAGCCTAGAATTCCAGGCTGTTGGCCGAACCCACCACGGATTAAACGCTAAACCGCTATCTCATGTTAGCCGATCATTTGACTATGTACCTGACATCCGGCGCTCTCGTTCACAGCCCCCCGCGTAGTACGACATAGACCACTGAAAGGTCGACCCTAAAGTCCTCGGGTGAACTACCTTGCCCTGTATATGATAGACACAGGAATCAGATTATCGAGGGTGCATTATCGGACCCCGTCAGGGTCTTTCGTAGTTACGCTCATTATTTTCGCGCGCAGCTCGGGGCCGGAAAAAGCCTTTGACTACGAGGCCTTTGACGTGAGGGTGTCATATGCTCCACTCGCATGCTATGACATCACCCCGACTCTGGCATCCTCCGCTCCGCTCGAGCAGTATATAAAGAGGACCGTAGATACGACGCATCTTTATCTGCTTTCCCCCCTCTTCCAACACATTCGCTCTTCCACATAGTATGATTTATCGATAGTTATACAAGATCGTCGGACGGTGATACATAGATGGTTGTCCTGCTGGTCCCGGTCATCCATCAATGCATCACCTTGCGACAATACCGATCTATAGTCACCACTTAAGCTCTGAACGCATAGATGGCGCATTTTCGGGCATGGTACGCACCTCAAATCCGCATCTGAATCTGCCTCCTCTTCATCAGACAGCATCGGTTAGCCATCACATCTCCCTCTTATGAGACAAATATACCAAGTACAAAATGATCTCGTCTGCAATGGACAGGAAAGCATAGCTAAATATACAGTCCACTCCAAATCCAAAGTCCAAGAGACCACGCCAGTCCTACCCAAAAGTAAGCCATGTACTATCAAGCTCTATCATGGTTCAACGCATCCGGTAACTTATCGATACAACGCGATTAAAAGGGTGCCTTTTCTTAAAAAAATGTACATTGTCGACGCTCAATCTGAATCAGTAGATATTCAATGCATCCTGAAACAATTCTTGCACAACCCCTTGCGTTCATAAGGGTGTTGCTCGAAAGTGATGCAATGAGAGGACGTGTCTGCCAGACTTTCGAACGGGGAGACGTCCCAGCCGGAGGTACCGTTCGGCGCTGACATGTATGCCCGCGCAGGCGAGGGGTTCTCTGTCTGCAGACGCCGGTCGGGTATAAGAGGAGTAATGGCAGTTAAAGTTGATCGACGAGGTGGTGGCGGCGGCGGCGGCGGTCTCTTGGGGATATCCGAGTTGGTTCTGTTCCACAGAATGGGGAGGGCAATGGGAGGGGAGTCCCGGCGAGGAGCCGGGAGGATGTCCTCGTCATGGGATGGCTTGAGAGGCATCAGGTGCCGTTCTTCCTCGTCATCGGGGACCGTGCTCGTCACGCTCCGAGTGTCGAAAGTGAGGCTGTTCGCCGAGTGTGGTGGGTTCATGTAATCGCGGATCGACTCTCCATCATCCATCTGGTCGCCGTGAGCGGGATCACTGGACTCTGATTCAAAGGGTGACGATCGACGACTCTTCGAGACCGGCTCGGTATATGTTGCGGGGAACAGACCCTTGCGACCATCCTTGTGAATTCCTAGCCACCAATCATCAAGTACTTCGTGGATGACCGTAATCTCATCCCCTGCGCTGAAAGAGAGCTCGTCCGAGGAACCGGCAAAGTTATACAAGGCCCTGACCAGCTTCTTCTCCTGCAGAGAGGGGGGTTTCAGAATACGCCCGTTGGTCCTCGACGACTCGATGGGCAAGTCTGCAGGCTTGACTTTAGGCGACTTTCGAGAAAATGACCTTGAGCTGGGCGGACGTGAATCGTCAGGGGCGTCCACACCGTCCTTCTCTTCCTCTTCACTCATCAATGCAGTGAAGGTATCTCGGTCTTTCTTTCCAAGCCCCGCAATAGAACTGACCGCGCTCGAGGCCCACCCAGTTACACTCATCCTCTTGTTGAGTTTTGTTATACTCTCATTTCCAACTGCAGTGACGCTGCTGTCGGAACGCTTGCGGGAAGCCCGAGAGGTAGGTCGTGAAGCAGTGATTGATCTTTCAGCATCAGACTTGCGTCGTACTGGGGTACGAACGCCAGAGTCATCCCCCGATTCCACCGACGAGGTACGATTCGAAAGCGTGGAACGCTTGGAGCGAATAGTGCGGCACTTGTCACTGTCAGCAAGAGAGAAGGCTTGCGGTTGGGAATTGATTCTCGTATCCTCGAACTTTGTCAACGTCAAGCTTTCACCTGTGCGTCAGTGACACGTTGGAGGGCCACAAAAAGTACTTACTCGTCACACCAGCTAGCTTTCACGTCATTCAATACCTCAAAGTATTGCCTCGCGAAATTGAGGTGGACGTCAAGGAAGTTCGTCAGTTCGCGAAGCTGCAAGACCTCGTTCTCCTGGATAGCTTGAATCCGAGAGCGTACGTCCTCAGAAGTCTCTTCGCTGCTTCCGGATGAGCACAAAAGGAAAGCAGAGTGAATGGACGGGCTTACAAGCGTAGTCGGCACCGCTGCAGTTCGTCTTCTGCCTCCCGTCTTTCCTTTTCCTTTTCCTTCTTACAGCTCTTGATCTTGTCAAGCTTAGTTATCGCCGCGTCATAGCTCAGTCTAAGTATCATAGGAGTCAAGTATGATGACCATCCAGTCCAACAACTATCAACTCACCTACGACTATCCAATTTCTTACGCTGATACTCGTAGTCTTTGATATCCTGTGCAAACTTGTCACACGATGTGACGAACGTATCCCCGAAAGTGAGCCCATAGGCCTCTTGAAGCGTGGCTATTTTGCAATGAGCCCTGCCCAAGGAGACGAGACACGTCCCTTTCAGACAGTCCACCGTTGAGCGCGCCATGAAGGTTCAAACACAAGTGGGCCCTCACCAAATGCAGAGTCGTTGCCATACTCTTCCCCGTGTGTCACCATGACGATCCCAAGCGCGTCGAGCGGTATGAGCTTCTCCGCCTCTCCAGAGAACGGAGACTCTTTCTTCTTCGAAAGTACATGGTGGTAGTCTTCCGAAGCTGCCTGCAACCTGACGGTCGCGCGAGTGGCATTGAGACCCGCGTCGGACGACAACGGACTGAAACGAAGCACGTACCGGATGATACCTTGCTTTCTAAGCTCTATATCTTGCTCTAGTTCCTTGAGTTCGTCTTCTACGACGACGGTCTTATCACGGGAGGATATCTTCTCGCCTGCCCACTGGTCCCATACCCCAGCGTGAGCCCCACAAAGAAGCCGAATGCCGCGACACGAACCTGTCTCAACTTCCCGAGCTGGCTCAGAGAGATTGGTTATTGCCCCGGTGTTCTCAAACTCAAACACGACGACCCACCTGTTTGCTGGCCATGGATGTGTGGAGAGAAACTGGCCACGTTTCAATGTCCGGCGTGGTCTGATTTTTACAGGGTGGTCTGATTTGAGTCGGCCTTGTCCGGGTGATTGGCACCGATCGGCAGGTCTCCAAGCGATTTCATTATGATCTTGTCCCACTTGGCAGGGTAACACAGCACAAGAACATTCAACAAGACCGGCAGCAAGTACACAACCATAAATACTTCCACGACACGAACGAAAATAAACCGTGAACAAGCTCATGGTTTCGCAGCAAAACGAACGCCTTCTTGTATCGCGACAGCCTCTTCGACCCAGGGAAGCCTGAAGAAATCACTCCGCCGAAGCTCCTCTGCACGAATGGTGGCACCTTCACTCGGCCCACTCCCGAGGATACTTTCCAAATCTCGCGACTGTGATTCCAGCCATGTCTGGATGAATTTTGCTGGATCGTCCGCGAAACTTTGCAGGAATACCCGCTTCGTATGCGAGTTGTGCAATGATTGCGCAAGGAGTGAAATCTGAAAATGTGGCTGTACGTGAGATCAAATCGGCGGAGGAGGGCGGAGGAATCCACCTCATCGTCTAATTTGCTGAGATCTTGCGTACTCTCTTTGCTCGACTGGACGATCACGGCCATCCGACTTTTTACGACAGTGTCCTCCATTTTAACCTCTATATCCCAAGCGGATGGTCGCTCCGGGGACGGTACTCCAGGGTTGAATGTGTAATATAGTATTATGGGATCCGCAGGCATAAGGTGGCGGTTGACCAGCTCGGGCAACTGCTGAAATATGATCGAATCTGCCCCAAAGATCTAGAAAAACAAATATCTTCAGACAAGGTTAACCATGTCACAACGTTGTTCACGAACTGGACGCAAATAATCATCCGCCCTAATTCTTCGACGGTCAACTTTATCTTGCAGGCCATTGAGCTTGATATAGCTCCACAGTGCTTGGATAACACCTATCCGGCTGTCTTCCTTCATACCTAATACGTGTGCTGGCAGGCTAGTGTGAGGTACTGCGAAAATAAACACAAATATTCGAAAAAGTACCTAGCTCAGCGCTAACTTTGTATTGTTCTGGGGTCTGTTCGAGGTGGATTAGGATCCGAACCCGTGTCGGTTGGTCCCCCGTCCGTCTGACCGTAAAGCCATCGAGTGGGGGTTGAACACCCTGCGGCCGAGCCCACTATGAACATTGTCAATCAGACATGCATGGATAAAAATGCTCACGACATACCTCGACGATGTTTCCGTCAGGGTACAAATGCGGATCACGATCGAGTTCCACGATCATCCTCTTGATGAAGGTTGACAACTTGCGGGGCGCCGCCTTGTCTCGAGAACGTTGATTTAATGGCTGTCATCGTTAACACGCAAGGAAGAGTGCCAGCGTGTTTTCAGAACATACCTCGAGGAGACGTCCCTCGACTTTTAGTGACCACGCTGGAATGCCTTGTCCGGTCTCAACGTTCACCGCGTCTCCTTCGCCATCAGCTTCACCAACTTGCCACTGTTGACCAGAGACCGTGTGGCTGACAAACACCCGCAGTATCCGTGTCGTCTGCGGGAAGACTGGCGTGAGGGAACCATCGAGAACTGTACGCGAACAAAGACATACGGTCGGGCTTCGCGCCAACGCGTCCTGAACCTCGACTCTTTTCCTCGTCATGGTCCAATCCAACTTCCTCTCCATCTCCAGCAAGCTTTGATACATTTTAGACTCTTGCGCGAATTCGGGTAATTGGGCAAGCGCATTCGGTATGGATTTGTCTGTGAGCTTGCGTCTCCTGTGAATTTAGAATTTCTATGGGGTGAACGCCTGCGTCCGTCGAGCTTCGGGGCACCTACTTTGTTGTTTTGACACCGTCCATATTAGATGATGGCAAAGTAGAACCTCGGGGATGAATGGCTAACAATCGAGTTACTCAGTAACCCGTGTCACCCAGGCTCAAAATAGTATGTGAACCCCCCTTCAAGCTTTACAATTACATCTACTTGGACAAGATCGTGTACATACAAGAATCTATACAATGAGAGCACCGTCTACGAATCAAATTCAAGCCCTAGTTCATCGTTCCATGCTAATGGTCTTCGACATCCTGAATAATAATAGCATTTCGAATCATCAATCACCCAACCGTGACTCAAGAAGTACGATGAAACGCACCTCATCATCACCATCGAAATCATCCTCAGTAAGTAGCAGAAATTGTACGGTCAAAGTAGTACAGTAAAAACTAAATAGTGAGACTCGCGGGGGTCTCGATACTGCACTTACAACAAGACGTATGTAGTACAAGAATCTGTACAGCCAGGAGCATCGCCTACAAATCAAATTCAAGTCCTAGTCCACCATCATTCCATGCTAATGGTCCTCGACATCCTGGATAATAAGTAACATTCCGAATCGTCAATCAACCAACCGTAACCGAAGAAGTACTACCAGGAAACGCACCTCATTATCACCATCGAAATCGTTTTCAGAAAGTAGCCGTCCATCGAGAAGTTTCCCCATGTGCGTCGGTGCAAAGCGCATCCCTTTCCTGCGGAGGCCCACCAATTTCCTCAGCGAAGCCACGGGCGAACTTTGGAATGTCTGCACGGTCTGCAGATGCCCTGGCCGATTCGTCGGCGAGAGGAACCCGTCCGAATCAACTTCAATCCCCTCTTCGCCTTGCAAGTCCCTTGCGTACACGCAAAGAAAACGACACAACCGGATGTACGTCTCGTAGTCCTTCAGGTATAGCTGCCCAGCAAACACGTTCAACTGATCCATAAGAGACAAAAGGGGTGTCCACCCGGTAGGAATAGTGGGAGTGCTGTACAAGTCAAAGTCGTCGCATGGCTTCATGGAGTTGGTGATCCGAGGCGTGTACACATGGAGATGAACTTTGTCGCTCGCCCTGATATCCGAGATCAAGTGATTGACCTCGGAAGGGCTCAAAATGACGAGCACTTCGTTACCACCTCTTCTCCCGGAAACAACCCACTGCACAGGGCGCAAGTATTCATCTAGGTTTCTTGATGATCTGACGGTCTTCTGAAAGTCTGCTGTTGCCAACACAAATGGACTCCAAACATGCGCCTCGTCGGTGGCTGCGGAAGTCGCATCGAGTGTCTCGAAAGCTGGACGGAAAGCATTGGTATTCGGAGGAATGACGCCTGTCATTACAAAGGAAGCGACATCTTCGTGGAGTGAATGGCTCGCTGGAGGAACTCTCGGCGGCCGTTCCACTTGTCGTTCGCGTTCAGCTTCATGAATGACCTCTCGCTCTTGTTCTTCATCCATGCTCGCATCCCGGAGCGACAAAACCCCGAGCTCGATACAACGTTGGTGAATGCCTGAAGCAGCCAACGGGGCAGAACTCGAAGTGTTCTGGCGCCAATACAGATCCGCCAACTTCTTGGCTTCCGGCTGGAGCCACTTTTCCGAAAGCGTTTCCGAGGATAGCTGGTCTCTGCAGAAGCTAATCCAAGCGACATATCGGGATGTATGATCCATCCCCTGTTGGGCCCAATGAGGTGCCCGCTGCTGAATATCGTCGCATGTCTCACGTATAGCCCAGTGTAGGATATCCATGGTGGTGATGACGTTCAAAGGGCCTTCGTCTTTGCCAGCCACAGAACGAATACGCCGATCAACTTCGAGAGGTGCGAAAAACATGATAGAATGTCCATGGCCGAGCTTCCGCATCCGCATGCAACCTTCGATCGACAAACAGTCAGATCACTGGAATGATTTGGTAAAGGCTGTACACACCTTGAGCTAAACGATCCTTGGTGACTTTTGGGCCTAGTGTGACCGCAGCGCGGAATCCACTTGGAAACTTGATATCGGTGCCACGTGTATGAGCATCGTCGAGGTATACGACACATTGATCTAACTGCTGCGCGAAGGGTGACGATCTCAGAAGTTGGGTACCTCCGTCTCGTGTGCACACTGTCAGCTCATCGTCCTCGTTGAAATAGATGGCAGCGGATGCATGCTTGTTGACGTCTAGCCATACTTGAGCCAATTTATCGTTTTGAAGATCGAGCATTTGAGCACCGACGTCCAATAGGACGCGGATCTCGGGCTTCTGCGCAGCCAGGATCTCGAGGAACTCCCGCGTGTTTCGCCGCTCACCATTTGCGTGGGTCATGCACATATAGTAATTATTCTCCGGTTGTAGGAGATAGGATAGAACCTTCGCGTTGGTCCCTCGCTGATGATCTGGGTCGCGTTGAGTGATGTGTAGGGGTAATAAGTATTGACCGTCATTCGTTCCTGAAAATCCTGAAACATGGTTGAGCCACCGAACTCGAATCGAGTGAGGTTATCCTCGACTCACCAGTCACTAGACATTCTTTCTTCTCCGCCAAATCCCAACCTGAACAGGACAGTTTCAATGGAAACTCTTTGGCTTCTTTCGGGAACACGACACTCGAAAGGTAGAAATCGATTGTTGCACGATTACGCCTGAACAGAGGAACTAGAGACTCCTTCCATTGTTCCGACGACTTGATGTTGATGCCACTCAGGGTCCGCAGATTGTCTGGGACAGCAGGGCAGTCTCGAACCCAGAGATCGTAATCCAACGATGGGTCGTCCTGTTTCAGTAAAATTTCAAAACACATTCTCAGCTGTTCTTCGATACCACCGTAGTAATACGATAGGCACGTGAGGGTGATGGCAATGTCTGGATGACCAAACTCGGCCCTTTGTGCTGGGATGTCTTTCGCTCGATATGGGACGGCAAGCATGGTACGCGTTGGGGCAAGACCATAGTCTACCCGCCACCGTCGTTCTTTGAAAGCAAACAGAAGAATCCCCGAGGCTAACAGGCCGCGCAGCAGTAGCAGACCACCCCACAGAGGTGTTTGTTGGGCGTACTCCTCTACCAATCGGAATTTTTCAGGAGGGACATTCGCGCACGATATAAAGCTTCGAATCGCGTCCCTGAGGCCTGAGCGGAGCTGTCCAAAGCTAAAGTTCGGAAGCTGTCCATCGATAACGTCTTGCACAATCCATGAGATTAACTCTTGGCCAGCCTCCGCGTGCAAGATACGCAGGTGGGGGAATGATCCGGACGGACCCGCCTCGTACTCTACTCCAAGCGGGAAAAGCCGTTGAAGGGAAGACGCATGTTTGCTCACGAGGCCGAGAACTTGTTCTGTGGTCGTCCATCGTTCGGGGAAGCCTTCCATATGTTGCTGATTGCCGATGGTGTACACCAACTGATATCGAACGTGAAGGATTTCGTCGCTCTCATCCAAAATATCTCGTGAATGGGCATGGAGCCACCTCTGAAGGTTCAACAATACGTCTGCCAGTCGACCGTCTTCCGCCTGAGGCAGCTGCTTCTCCACGCTCACCAGCCTGAGCGACAAAACATGCTCCGGCTGGACGACCAGAATCCCGCGCTCCTTCATGCATTCCGACATAACCTCACGGAGGGCAGCCGTCTTCTCATCATCGACCTCGAGCGAACGAGAGAATGGGATGAAGTATATTCGCCTGTTGACGAGCCCACCCAGGCGATCCGCAAGAAGATGGAACATCTGCGCCGTCAACGCTTTCGGGACAATGACGCGGACGAGTTGGTCACCATCAGCAAGAACAGAAACGACAATAGGGACGATCACGGATGACTTCCCCTCGCCCATGTTGAGTTGCATGGCCGTATTGTCACCCGAACGTGGTGCTATCATCTCGTTGGCAACGTCAGCTTGAACGCGACGAACCAAAAAGTTGCCTTGCAACTGACGTGTGCGGAGGACGTGGCGTCAGCTGGTATATAGATGCATGACACGGGAAACATACCTGAATGAGCAGCCAGTCTGGATGCGACTCGGGGTCCCAACCATCGCATCCTTCGTTCTGTAGTTCTGTGCGTAGTTCCTCGTGAAGGTTGTCGAGGTGTAATCGAAGCAGTCTTCGAGCACGCTGTAGCTCGAGCGCGAGTAGAGTCAACCTTGTGAGACATCTCTTCCAATTGGTCGATAGTTCGATGGGCGAGTTAGACGCGAGAGACCGAAAAAGGGCGTGTGGAGTGACGCGTGGCCATAGACCAGACTGCTCGAGCGCTTCTTCACTCTCGCTTATCGGGCCCAGATGCTCCTTGAGATACTGAAGCGCCCTGATGTAGCTGGCTCTGCACTGATGATAGTGTGCCAAAAGGGTCTTGGCAGTGGGTAGCTTCGTCGCTTCGTGAGCTATAAGGCTCTCGCTTCCGAAGCATTCTGCGCTAGCGCGCAGGGCCGACACATATTGTCGCTGGAATGGATTTACTGCGTTCTCGTCAGCTGTAGCAATTAGTTGGTGCAAGGGCGCGGGTCCAGAGAACGAGGTATTCCCAGTATCGGCAGTATATCGAGATGGTACAGGTCGGGCGAATAGCTGGTGCAGCCAAAACAACCACCGGATCCAAGAGGGGATGTTTTGCGAGGGATCAAACGAGTGTTGAGGAGTGGGGTCTGGGAATGCCTGGGAGTCTACGTTGTTCAGAACTTTCAGAACACGAATGACGCGCTCTTTGAGTTTGAGGCTGCGATAGTGGCTGGAGAGGTGACTCTGACCATTGGCTGCTTGTAACGATGGCGCAGGTCGGGC
>QFEF01000035.1:0-70848 GCA_003316035.1 Neoboletus subvelutipes
CGAGTGCTGCGATGTGGGTCGACGTACCATGTTATAAAATCAAGAAAATAAGGATAAGATGTACAAAAAAAACAAGAGGGGTCGACTGGGACTGGTCGCGGTTGTGGCACAAGGGTGAACCAGTTGTGGCTGTGCGACTTGGTAGGTGGACATGCTCTGGAGACGAGTCAAGCCAGGTCTGCATCTCAGGTCTTTCTTGTCAATGCTCTTCTAACCTTGACCGTAGTTCATCTCTATCGTCAGCTTTCTACTCATTCCACGCCAAAACCAAAACGAACGCCGTGGGCCTTCCATCCGGATACGATCATTGCACGAACCTCCACTTTGATCACCCGTTGTCAGAAAGAGGCTCTCAGTCATGCCAGGGCAGAGCGCCGTCTCATTCCAATGTTGCGGCTCGTCCGCGAGATGAAAACAGAGGACGTCAAACCCGACCTCATCATATACAACGCGCTACTAGCATGCATTGCCCAGGAGGGACTACCCTTGGAGGCCTGGGCCGTCGTCGACGACATGACCGCCATAGGCATACCACTGGATCGTCAGTCCTACCATCACCTCTTACACGTAAGCTCGACTCTTTCTGACCACGCAGCGCACTGATCCCGTTCTAGGCGTCCAGATGGTCTTCGGCGGATACAATGTGGCAAGTCGTGGATGAGATGAAAAAGCAAGGTATCGAACCAGACGCAGAAACCTACGCCTTCATCATCGGACGTGCCACGTCCACAGAGAGCCTCGAGCTTGCTCTCCAATATATGCACGAAATGGACACCCTTGGACTTGTCCCTCGGCTCACCACCGCACAAGCCGTCATAAAGCTCGCCGCAGATATGGATCTACCAAAACTCGCCATCGAGATTGCCCAGAACTTCGAGTCCCACTCCCCTCACAGACTCGGCGGCGAAACGTGGATGTCATGTCTTACATCGTCCGCGGACATGCTTTATGTACGTTCACGTTCATGGGTGATGTTCTGGTGCCCCCGCCAACTATAGTTTACCTCTAGGGGGAAGGCGTCAAGTTTTGCTGGCAAAAGGCCGTGCATGCATCGAACCTGACTCCTGACGAAGGGGCTTGTCTATCCGTTCTCCACACATGCGCCCGTCATGGCCTTTCAGATCTGGCTTTGGATGTCATGCGGGTGCTTCGTGGAATAGGCGTGGATCCTTGGTACGAACACCATTTTGCTCCCCTGGTTGAAGCTCTCTGCAAAGATGGGAAGCTCAAGGAAGCTTTGTACACCTTGGACGTGATGCGTAAACAGTGCATCAATCCAACCAGTGAAACAGTACGACCATTCACCGACTTTTTACAACAAGACGTAGACCGTGTCGACGGCGTTTGGCAAGTCCTTGATCAATGGCGGCGGGAGGGGAATTCGGTGGACCCCCTCGTCCTCAATTCGATCATTCAGGCATCCGTCTTCCTGAATGACCTACAACGTGCTGTGGGTGCATACAAATCCTATTCCAACTATGACTGCAAGCCCAACGTCGAGACGTTCAACTCCCTTCTCTCGGGCTGCGTCGCTGCAACGCATCGCGAACTTGGCGACAAGCTCCTCTTGGACCTGAAACAAGCTTCTGTCAAGCCCAATGCCAAAACATACGAACACATCATATTGTTGTGTCTAACCCAACCGACGTACGACGACGCATTTTTCTATCTCGAGGAGATGAAGACCCAAAAGTTTGTCCCCTCAGCAAGAGTGTATACTGCAGTCATCCAAGTGTGTGTGGCCGCGAGGGACTCGCGGTACTCGATAGCCCTCGCAGAAATGCACCAATGCGGTTACGTGCTATCTCCGAGTTTGCGTCGGTTTCTGTCAGATTATGGCTTACTGACCCCGCAAGGTACTACGACCGAGGAGCCGCACAAGGGGAGGTGATGATGGGGCGCTGTAGAGTAACACATCCGCAGTCGTGTCTCATACCTGTTGGTTGTGATACTGATAATAAATGGTCTGGTCTCCAATCTATGTGACGAGACATTATCCGACTGTTCCGTCGGCATAAGCTGCCGTTTGCAACGAGTCTCGAGCTCGTCTTCGAGTCGCCTTTTGAGAGGTTTACGACATCCCCCCTGAAGCTGGAGGCGTACAGATAAAGGCTCTTCTGGTACAGTGGGTCGTCCGTCGGAGGAGTCGACCACGGTGATACAAGTATGGTTCAACATACTCTTGCATTGATATATATATATACGGGCGAAGCAACGGTACCAGCTGAAAGGATCAGCCCATCACCTCTTCCCAGCTTTTTCTCTACTTCAACGCGACGATGCAACCCGCAACCGACTAAAACGTTACCACGCGATTACAACCTAGACTTCCCCCCCCACACACACACCTCGCGACTGTCACTCCTCACTTACCTCTACTTCCTCTTTACTTCGATGGACACCGGTTCTTCGTCCTCCCAGGGGCTAAAGTTGGGCTTCCGAATCAACGGCAACGACTGTAACCACGCAGGGAGCGCGCAATCCTTCTCCCCAATGCTCCTCCCTTGGGCTTCTGCGTGGACATGCGCGGGCGATGAAGGAATACTTCCCACGTCGCTGAGGCTTGGGAGGTGTTCGAGACTTGCGTTCGTCGACCCACCGAGTGCCCGGTGCAATGCCTCGCGCTCCGCACGAGAAGGAGCGAAAGCGCGAAGCAGGGAAGGTGTAGAGGATGCGATGCTGGGCGTAAGACCGGTCGGATTTAATGCGTCATAGGAAGGTACAGAAGGTGTGGACGTGTCGGTACTGCCAGTCTTGTCTGATGAAAGCCTTGTAAGACAGAACACCTTTGCATCTGGATTGAGACCACTGCGATGTTTCTCATTCCTAGAAGTGGAGAACCATCCCTTGGAAGTGGTCTCTCTACCTTTCCTCGCAATTTCATGAAGGTCATCCAGTCCGTGTGACTCGTAAGGGGTGCGCATAGACAATTGATCATGGCTAGACCGTCCCTGAGCACGACGAAGGTCAGACGAATCGTACTCAGGTTCAACCCCTAAAGAGTGTCCAGTGTATTCAACAGGCGAGGATGTCAAAGGACCGTTCTGAATACTGAACCCTCCCTTCCAGTCTGCCGAGGGAGAATCGAGGACACTGATCAAGCTGCTTGGAATGAATGCTGCCGAAGAGGTTGGAGGATCACAGAAAGGTGAGAATGGTGTAGCTTGTCCGGGTTGGAAGTAGCCGTTGTGGCCGTGACCAGGGTGGGGCGATAGTGATGTTGAATCAATATGGGGTGTGTCATCATCAAAGATGGCATAACCCTGAGCACGATGGGCTGGAAGGACATTCGGATCACTGTTTATGGTGTTATGGGAATCGACAACGTACCCGAGGAGAGCCCCACAAGATTCGGAGAGCACGAAGCGTCCCTCGATTTTGATCCAGTGTCGCCTCGGACGTATTCTGGCCCCGTCGAAGATGCTAGAACATCATCCACGGGGACATCAAACGGGTTATAAGACGAAGACCATGAAGAGTTATCCGTTTTCTCATAGCTGCATTGGTGGACGACACTGCCATTCCCAACACCGGAGTAAGACGCGTTAGTTGATTCGGGGTATGCCTTGGTAAGCTGAGCGCGGTGTTGTGCAGTGCGGAGTCGAGACTTGCTCTGGTCGATCTTCTCTTCCAGTTCCCGTGCACGCGTGTTCAGCGCAACAACGACCTCCTCTGCTACTCGCACTTCCTTCCTCTTCCTTTCTAACTCACAGATCAGTTCCTGTTCCTCTACAGCGTCAGCATCATTGGGTTCGGCAGCAAGCACTGCATGATCATGTTCCATCTGTCCCTTGAACCCTTGAATTTCCAATTCCAATTCCTCCACTCTACGCATTGCGGAGTCCTTGGCGTTACGGGCAACTTTCATCTTCTTTTCTGCCTCCCGCTTGCTTGTCTCTGCCAAACGCCTAGTTTCTTCTAACATCTTGGTACGAGCCCGACCGTCCAATCGCTTTTGGTCTTCTTCCCGCCTCCTCGAACGGAGATCACCAAGCTCGGTCTCGAGCAAATCACGGGACTGGTTAGCGGTATTCTGAGCTTCCTGGAGCTGATTCTGAAGGTCATGGATAGACGCTTGCGTAACCGATATCTGTCTCAAAACTTCTGCGATGGTTGGAGAATGATCGGATGTCCCAGAGACAGAGGAAGTGCGAGAGATAGTGTGGGCAACCGGAGGAGCATGAACAACGAAACGCTTCTGATCCGTTATCAAGTGAGACGACGACTGCGGTGCCACTGGAAGGAAATCGTGGTGACCATGATCGGCATGCAAAGGGAGGGATGCAGACTTTGGTAGTGGTGGCGGCGAAGAATTACGATGCAAGATAGAGCCGGACCGCTGAGTAGAACGTTCTCGATTACGAAGTTTGGGTGGCGATCCACGTAATGACGGACGAGGACACGGTGCAAACTTGGCAAATGGGAGGCCTAGTCAAGCGTTAAATGACAAGGATATCTAGTCATTGCGAGGGATTTACCGTTATAATCATGGAATTTGTCCAAGGCCTTGAAGCCAAGAATGCCGGAACTCCAACCTTGAGTGTCTTTGGAACGGATCATAGTATCGTAATACCAGGACTCGACAAGACCACCACGCCACCAGCGTCCAAAGGCACCGATGAACCAGGAATCCGAAGAAACGAAGGCATCGAGATCCGAGCGATGGGGAGGGTGATTGTGCGCAATGCTTGCACGACGGCCACCTGCGGGGACTGCAGCCCCCCGGGTTGTGGCAATTGTGCAGATACCAAAGCTGTGGAGGACATGCATTGGGGTGCGGAGGGAGACGGAAGCACGGTTAGCGAAATGGAAGGGAAGCGTGGCACGATCTACCGTGGTGTTGCGGTCCGAGCTGTGCGTGCGCGAACGAGAGAGGGTGCAATCGGATTCCGCTCCAGAATCATCTGCAAGATCATCCAAGTGACTCAAATGTTGACGAAAAGACTGCTCGGTAAGATAGGCCCTGAAAGATATTTCTGTCGGATTGGTGAGGTACGCTGATGGTGTGGATGATATGAAGATTCGAGGAGGAGATGTGAGAATTAGAAGAGAAAAGAATTTGGATGCTCACCAAGGATGAGGACGACTGCGAGGGCGACGAGGGCACAGATGAAGGATCGAAAGCCAGGCCTAGTGTGTACGGATTGGTCCCAGACACGGATGGGAGTCCATGGGGAGAGAAGGCTGAGACCACCAACGGATAAGCTCATGAGCCAGAAGACGAAAGTGGGGTGTGTTCGTGCAAGCCAAGTGGCCTGGTGAGAGTGAGGATGGGCAGTGTGATGGGTGTGATTAATTGCAGACACCGTTGCGAAGGGACGGTCGCGCCACGGACGAACGAAATCAGTGCTCGCCGTTTCCGACGACGTCGACAAAGAAAAGACTTTGAGCCTGTGAGGGCCGTGCAATCACGAACCGGAGTCGGAAAATTTGTACGTAAAATGTAGACAATTTCCCACTGCGCTACTACCGCTGGGCGGTCAATGGCTTTGCCCAGCGCCCCCACTCTTCTCAGTTCTTACCCCACGCTCTCCACAATTCGAGCCCTATCGTTGTCGAGGTCCAGGGCCCGATCTAATTGGCCTGAACCCGGTCCCGATAAACTGCCCTCACGTTACCCGGCCATCGCAACGATTTTCGCGATTGGGGGGGGGGGGTTGCAAAAAGTAAATGTCCCAGGGAGGATTCGAACCTCCGGCTTCACGGTTTGCTATGCCACAACGTGATGATTTAACCACTAATCGACAAGGACGCCACATCGAAATTTGGCCATCGTGTATATAGCTAATGTAGCTTCGGGGTGAGGGAATCGGACCGAATTTGGACCATCGTGCCAACTGAATCAGAGGATTGCAGTGAGTCTGCTCTGCCAGGATTAGCAAGAGAGGTGATTCAGATTGAACCAGTGAAGCAGCCTATTCATGCGAACGGACGGACGAGATCTATTTGCTACTTCTGGTCGCGAGGACTCAAACTTCAAGGACGGCTGGTAGAAGTTCCAAGTACTTACTGAGCGCTCACTTGCAAGGTAGTCGGTCACTCGGTAGCGATTCGCCACAGTCGATGCCATTTGCGGAAGCGACCGGTTACGATGCGCAATATATGCTGGAGAGAATTGTGCCAATGGTGGGCGATAAGAAGATAACAGAGCAGACCAATCGCAGCGTAGCTTTCTTTATGTAAGCGTGCACCACCCCTGGAAGTGCAGCCTGAGTGGCGGACACAGCTCATATTAATCCGACAGTCCTCAACTTTTTCTTCACCTTTCATCCACCAGCTCCCTACCATGAGAAAAACATCATATGTGGTCACTTTTGTCGCCGTTTTTGTCGTCCTTGTCATCGTACGTGCTCTCGGATCACCCCTTTGCACAGCTCTCGCTCACCGTTGCCAAAGAACGTCTTGTCTGCACGTCTCCCCGACTGGTTCGCCAGAAACCCGTGTTCTCAGCCAGTCACAAAACCTGACACCTTAGTTTGAAGGCTCGTCACGACCTATAAATATGACGTCCCAAACGCACAATCGACCGTTCGCTACGGATTGATGCAACGTTGCGACCGCTCCTTAGTCAGCATCCCTGGCCCAAGCACTGGCGGACGCCTTGAATACTCCGAGTACGAATGTCGCCCTTTCCCTCTCAGGGTTCAAGATGGATGTGAAGACGAAAATCGTCTATCTTGTGCCGAATGGGTCTCCGCTCAATATTTCACCGAGCTCGGCATCGGCTTCGCTGCCATGGCCTTGGTGACTTTACTCATCGGCGTAAGCACCCACTCCAGGCGTCGCAGGGTCTGGAGAGCTGTTGCAGGTCTACTCTTACTCCACGGTACGCAACTCGTCATCTCCACGTGGGCTGATACCAACCTTTCGTAGCTGTCTTCCAGCTGGTCACATTCGCTCTTGTGACGGAGGTTTACAACAAGAACGCTTTTTATGCATTTGAACATGCTAAACCCGGTAAAGTATCGCCATATGAGAAACTCGATTGGTATTCATCTGTTGCAGGACTGGGTTACGTGCTTAATGCGATCTCTTGGGTCGCCGGCCTCCTCGTCGGCGCTGCTGTCATTGTAACTGGCATTGCTGCTGACCGTGGTTACAAATGGGCTGCTGGGAACAGACCTTATATGCGGATCCGGGAATGAATGAGTGTTTTCATGTTCCAAGATTTCTGCTAGATCCTAAATCTTCGCTACCGCTATTTTATTTTGACTACATTGAAGCATTGTACATATGCCAACCGCTCGTCCATCCCAATAAAAATACCAAATAGATTTCATTCATTAACCAATGCAAACTCTACGCAAACTCTATATAAAGGTGCCGTTAGATTCGTCACAACCGTTCATCCGGGTAATCTACTTTGTCGTAGAGCCGTAGTGTTTCGTTCCAATCTCTTTTCCTCCTTCTCCGCACCGAAAAGTATTTGGCACCACTTTCCCACTTACTTTTGACTCGGCCTTTCTGCCGACCCCCGCTTTCCAGGAAGTCACTCTCCGGGTTTTGCGGTAGACCCAGGGTTCCTACTGCCAGGTTCATGATACGTGAATGTAGATCATCCCGTGTTCCGCGTAGTGCCTTCAATGTAATTGGACCCACCCAGAGCAGACGTAACAAAGCGGTGAACGCTCTGAAAGCCGAGACTGCATCCTCCAGCCATCTCAAGGTCATCCACATCAGTGCCGGCACCAGAAACACGGTGATCGTCGCAAAGGGGAGTGTGAGCAAGACGGATGAAATCCAGACAAATATTCCCGAGAACAAGCCGTACACGAGCTTGTACTGGGCAATTTCGTCCCATGTATCCCAGTTGGGCCCGCTCTTCTTGAAATTGTGCACAGCGTAAAAGGTCGTGACAAAGACAGGCATCCACAATACAAGTCCGGGAAGGGAAATGAACATCAGACAGAGGAACCAGGTAAGACGGATGAACATCCGGAATATGATCGTACGCCGGCGTAACGGTCGTCGAATACGGTCGTCCTTGAGGCTCCAGTATACAAGCTTGTCTTGATACCTCTGTAGGACATAGTAAACGAGAAGAATCGCTTGTCCAGCGAAGCGCTAGTTACCTTCAAGTCGTCACGTAGTGCATTAATCTCGTCGTCTTCTTTTTTATGCTGGTCAGAATCCTCGCCTTTTGCTTCGGACAGCTTGAATGCTTCGACAAAAGTTCGCGTTACGCGCACAAAGTCCCCTAATGCCATCGATGTCCCTAGTGGGGCATAGACACGAGCGGCAAGCTTGGCAGATCGAATTAAGTCCCAAGAAGGTGCGTCAATAGTTTGAGAACCAATCAACTGATGCATCCGTGCTGTGACGTCTCGAATGCATGCGAAGTTCACAGGGGCGAGAAGCTCTGGATTATCCTATATGAAGAAAATTTAGGACAAAGGAGTACGAAGAAAACATCCCTGCACGTACCCTTGGAGTGAACTTCATGGGAGGATTGAAGGTAACCAGTACATCGGAGCGGAAATGCTGCCGATGCCTTTTAAAGTTGACTGACGGACAGAAGCTGGCCATACAGAACTGCTTACATATATGTGATGGAACAGGTGAGAATGGATATGGAGAAATCGGGATTGTCACGATTTCGGGTGAGAACATCAGAGACGAGTCTCGCGACTGAAATAGATATTTCAGCGAATGTGGTCAATGGGGCAATGGACTGACGAACCACCAGTCTTCAAAGGAGCTATAGTGGGATGATAGCGGCTCATGCCCTCTGGAAACAAACACACAGCATCGCCGGCTTCGAGTGCCTAGGTGGTATGGGTGAGCTGTATTGCACCCGAGGGCCAAGGATGGATGGATTTTACCTCCATAAGTTTTTCCATCACCTCGGAGTTGTCAACATCATCTTTACAAAAGTCCTTGCGCCTCTTGATGGGGACAGTTCCGGCAGACTCGATAAGCCAACTAGTGAACGTCTTACGCCCGAACTGGGTAGACTTGGCAGTCAGGCGCAGCATACTGCGCATCTAACAGATTCGGCTCAGTAAATGAATATTGGAGTGATTGCTCATGATTACCCCGGGGGGGATGGTGGTGACTAGGATGCTATGGCATGTAAATAAAGAAGACTGGATGGGGTGAGGACACACATACAGAGCATCGGTCAGTGAGTTGCTGTGATTTGCGCATACGATGCTGTATTTAGATTAAGGCCGCCGCCAGGAATTGGACACGGTGGAGCTTCTCGCACCAAGGTTCTCCAGTCTCCGGTATGTATTCAGTATTCTCCACGACTATGGCTCCATAGAAAATCTTGAGGACAAAATGAAAGAGAAGGCTAGCAGGCGGTTGAGCGGGTGTGTAAGGAGAGGAGAAGGAAGTACAGACCGAACGAAAATGTACGACCAGGGAGTGGGAGAACCCTTGGGCATGAATGTAGTACAAACTTGAGGAAAGCTGTGCAACTCGATATTCAATTTTGACCTGATACGAGATCTACTACTAGCAAAATGGAGTCTGCGTTGGCAAAAATTCGACCGCACACGTCTTCTTCTCTTCCTCATCAAAAGACACCCGCGACGCTCCTCTATGCACTCGAGTCCACCTTGACAGATACACACACAGATCGCACACCAACCGCCTACTTCGCCGCACTGATAACTACCCTTGATGGCACTGTGCAAAAGAAAGACACCGCGCTAGGCGACGGTGACGTTCTACCAGCCGTTCTCTACCTGCTTGCCTTGGCAGCACCTTTCGTTCCCCATCCGGTCATCCAGTCAAATCTGAGTACCCTTCTCTCTCTCACCGCACCGTTATTTCCCTCTCTTGCAGACCATGCCCCTCCGCTAAGATCTCAGCTCACCTTGTACAACTCCATTTTCCATGCTCTTGACCGATCACAATTGGACACGCCAATCGTGCGCCAATCCTTTGCAACCGTCCTGCAGTTGTGTCTAGATGACCGACCAAAGGTGCGCAAGCGAGCCGTCGATCTAGTCGATGAGGTATTGTCAAATCCACCAAGCCCACTTCTACGCCATCCCTATGCCGAGCGAGTCGCTGAGTGGATGCAAAATTCCCTTCATCAAGCTAGCTCTGGCGTCTTGCCAAAATCAAAATCCGCTACAAAGGGGTTTTCGGTTGACAGTGCCATCCGTCTCCTTGCATTGCTGCGTCCTATTCTACCCAATCTCCCACTCGATGTGAGCGCTATGTTCCAGTGCCCGAATTCGCCCTGACTGGCAAGAAAAGATCATTCCACCCGTTACAATCATCCTTCTTACTTTGCCTAGACTTGGCAACCCATATTTGTCACAGTCTTCCTACTCAATTCTTTCCGACTTGCTCTCGACCTCAGTCAAATCAGGTACTCTAAGCAGTACAGAACAGATCCCCGCAGTGCTGAGTGCCGTGCTATCGTCCCCACCCCCAAAGTCGGATATCACCGTTGCTCCATCGTGGTTGCGAGTCCTAGGAGACGTCATGCTTGCTTATCGCTGTGCAGATCCAGAGGCGTCGTCGCAGGAATTCATCAAAGTTTGGAAAACCGTGTGGTCCTTCTTCGAAACAAGCCATGCACAAACACGGAAAGCTATTGCACAAGCACTTGAATCGCTCGCCCAATGTATCACACTGCCTATGACTCGCACAGCTGTGGTGGATGCACCAGATGGTAAATCACCCATCAGGGTCGCTGTCGCGCAAATTACGAAAGCTTTCAATTCCTTGGCCTATGCGTCAGCTATCCCAGAGTTGCTGCATGTCGTATCCTCGCTCATCTTGAGCCTCAACATGCGCTTCGAAAACGGCAAATCGACTCTTGCAGCCGAGACATTACTCTTGCCACTGGTACAGCAGATTGCTGACCTTCGGATTCAAAAGAATTTTGAACACAAGGAGGCTGCAGATAGTGTCATATCGACAGCGATGAAAGTTATGGGACCTGCCGTCGTGCTCGAGGCGATGCCGCTGAACCTGGAACCCCAGGATCGGTTCGTGACTATCCCACTCTTTTCGCGATTGACTGAACTCTTCTGCAGCCAAGCAGGACTTGAACCCCGCGCTTTCTTGTTACCAATGCTTGCCCAGCCACATCCTTCTCCCTTGGGACACTTTGTCTCTTACTTCGTTCCTCTCAGTGAACGGATGTTTGATCTTCAAAATAAAGCCGAGTCCGATGGCAGACAGTCTGAGGCAAAGGTCTGGAATGTACTCATCTCTCAAGTTTGGGTGGGCTTCGCAGGGTATTGTCATGCACCTCCGGACATTAAGAATGTAAGTACTCACATATCGTACCTTTCCTTGCCCTTTCATCTGATGTCTTACAGGCGCTCACGCCGGCTTTCTCTCAACTTTTATCTCAAATATTGTATACACAATCCGAACTTCGACTCTCAGTGCTCAGAGGCCTCAAGTCTTTGGTTGAATCTAATCTCGCCGTATCACAAGCGAATCCCGAGCATTCTACTGAAGCCTCCGTTGTGGGAGGTTCCATCACCTGCGAAGAAGCGGTCCAGAACGTCGCTTTCCTGAAAACGCAGGTGGAGAGCTGGTTCGCTATATTCTTCAACGTGTTTGGTAGTGTCGAAAGGGAGACCAGGGGCTTTGTTGGAGACGTCATTACTGTCTGGGCAAACATTGCGGACCCTCGGGAAATCTCGAAAGCATATCGCAAGGTTGTCGAGCTGTTCCGGCAGAACCTTCAAAGGTTCGCTGCTGCGCCAGACGTGCAGCAGCACGCGAATGTGACCACTATGACACAAGATCTGCTCATACTGCTCTTGCCTCGCCTAGAAGCCCAAGAAATGACGTCCCTCGTGCAGATCTGCATGACCAACGAAGTGCTGTGCTGCAAGGATAACGGCGTACAAAAGCGAGGCCACAAAATTCTCGCCAAGGTATTCAGCAGCGGGAAAGTACAAATCGATACGCTTGCAACTTTACAGCAACTTGACTCTTTCACTACGGGTCTTTCACCTGCCGCTAAAAAGGACCGTTTCGTGTTACTGGTCAATCTCATACCAAACATACCGCCAACGTCGCTACATATCATCCCATCTCTAATTCCCGAGGCCGTGTTGGGCACCAAGGAACCGTCCGAAAAAGCTCGATCTGTTGCCTTCGAGTTGATCGTGTGTATGGGCCAGAAGATGAGTGAGGGCGGTCTAGTTCAGAGACAGATGGTCGATGGTATGGATGAAGACGTTGCTTCTGAAGGTTTGTGCTTCCAGATATGCATGTCTGTCAGGGACTTCACTATTTTCATGTACACCATCCAGCAAACGCCAGCATAAACGAGTACATGACCATGGTTGCTGGCGGACTGGCCGGGGCAACACCCCACATGATTAGTGCAACCGTGACCGCAATCTCGCGACTCGTCTTCGAGTTCAAAGGTCTGGACTTGGCATGCTTCGCATACACACTTTTTGCTGATGTACTACGTCGTGCAGATACCATCAATTCACAGATGCAGACCGAAATCTTTACGACTCTTCTTGTTTTCTTGTCTTCTTCGAATCGCGAGATTGTCAAGTCTACCCTTGGTTACGTCAAGCTCGCGGTCCATACACTGCCCGCCGACCTACTCCGGCCATACCTGAACAATTTGGTCCCTGCGCTTCTGGCGTGGTCACACGACCACAAGAATCATTTCAAGGCAAAAGTACGCCACATTTTCGAGCGGATGATACGACGTTTTGGATGGAACGACGTATATCAAGCTGCGGGTGAAGAGCAGGCCTCCAAGGTCCTCGTAAACATAAAGAAACGGAAGGAAAGGGCCAAGCGTAGAAGGGCTCGCGAAGAGGAGGATGAGGACGAGGAGGTAGTACATTCCTGCATGGTGTTCACCAGTTACTGATCAGTTTCTCAGGTACCCTCTAGAAAGGTGGCGACGGGTGACGCCTTTGAAGATGTTCTCTACGGAAGTGAGAGCGAGCTCGATGAAAGCGATGACGAAGGGCAAATACAACGTGAGGGTAGCTCCAAACGCAAGGGCAACGACCATGGTTTACGCCTTCGCGTGGACGATGACGAACCGATAGATCTTCTGCGGGGTGCTGTCTCGCGAATTACTAGTACGTACTGCACGAATCTTACCGGGTCTTGTTGATATACCTGTCACGCAGACGCGAAAACTGACCGCAGGCGAAAGCCTGGGCAGGATGCCAACCGCTTCAAAACCGACGAAGAAAGCGGGAAACTGGTCGTTCCTGCAGAAGAGTCCGATTCGGACATCGAGGTCAGCGCTCGCAAGGCCGCCAAAGACGCCGCAGGGAACGCGTATAGAGAAAGTGTCACCTCCATGGACGGTTTTGCGCGCGGGGCCAGCGGACGCATCAAATTCAATAAAGATACGAAGAAGCGCAGACGAGAGAACGAGGATGACGATGGAGATATTGAAATGGCTGATGCTGAGACACCAGCGAAATCAAAAACGAACAAACGACGTTCGGAGGTCAAGCTTGGGCATGAATTCAAGGCGAAGGTATGTTACTTGTGAAGACGATTTGTATTGATGGTCTCATTGGCAATATCGATGCACAGAAAGCGGGAGGTGATGTTAAAAAGGGGAAAGTCGATCCCTACGCTTATCTACCTCTATCCCAAGCTGCAACAAGAAAAGGCCGCAATCGGATCGGGATTGCTGGGAAGCGATGACACTCGTATATCTAGATAGCTCTTTCGTTGGAGTGTAACGCACAGTGACTGTTAACCGTATAGTGTCTGGTCATGTGGCGTGCCAAAAAGACCATGAGCCCATGCTGTGGGTTGTGTCCAGGTAGATACGACTGTTATACTCTCCAACGCCTTGGCTGCCACCGTCGCGAGGAGTTGCGCATCCGACCTGTTGTCTCCCTCCATGGCGTACTGCAATAGACAGACAGTTGGTATCTCCCATGAATCGGGAATGGACGATAGCAGCCTGTGAGCGATACCGCCACCCGGAATGAATGGTACATGCCAGGAACTGCCCTCAGAATGGTGATCCTGGAGTAACGGAGAAGAATAGGGGGGGACTGGTAAATTGGCGAGGGAAGCGAGCAGACCTCCAGCTAGAGGGGGAGATACTGGAGGTTGAATGAACGTTGTTGGCGTGCTATGAGGGAACTGTCAGTGAGACGATAGACGATACTTCACGGAGATCCTTGTGGACTTACTGCATTTGCGTATCTGTTCTATCAGTCGTGTCGACCCCTCCCATGAAGATCACTGCCGATACTCCAGAATGACGGATGAACTCGAGGAGAGCATCGGTAAACTGTTGCTTGAACGACTGCCAGGGATGATGACTGGCAAGAAATGTCGTCTACTGGCGCCGACCTACCTTGAGCACGGGAGAACGTTGCTGGATGACCGTGATCTTGCTGTTCGTCTCGCCGAACACTGTGCGAGTACAACTCGTCCAGATGACTCTCGACCGGTCGCATAGGCGGCGACTTACGTTCAATGGGAGTAGTCAGGCCGACGGTGCCGTCCTCGCGCGCACCGACCACTGGAACCAAATACTTTGGATCAAATACGCCTACGCGATCCAGCTTGAGTGACGTGATGAGTAGATCAGCGGCTAGTTGCGCCACATTTCCGACAGATACTACAGGCTGTATGCGACCGTAAGATCTTCTCGAGGGAGACGACACTGTCGACTACTCACCACAAGGAGTACCCTCCCCGAGGGATTGTACGTGGTACTGAATGGTCGATAGAAAGACATGCCGAGCCATGGTGAGTTTGCAAATGAGCCAAAAAAGTAACGGGCCATGGCGATCCGAATATATTTTCCGAGTGGACGAAAAGTCCCGTGGTCTCTGGTAGTATATCGGATAGTACATCCGCCTGTCAATCATTCACTGCGACGCGGAAGAGCGGGGTTCGACTCCCCGCCAGAGAGTAATCTCTGCCATTTCTTTTGATTTTTTTTTGTCTCTGGCCGCACCCGGGTAGTATCTCTGAAACGCGCTAGTATGCAGCTTCGTAGCATCTTTATGGCATACAAATATACCAGTCTATGACACTATTTCAACTTCTCCACCATCTCAGGCACGACCTCGAAGAGGTCTGCCACAAGCCCAACATCAGCTACCTGGAATATTGGAGCGTCGGGGTCCTTGATAATGTTAGACAGTGCTATATCAGAAAGCTGCAATTTACCTTGTTGATGGCAACAATGAGCTTAGAGTCTTTCATGCCAGCGAGGTGTTGGATTGCTCCCGATATTCCAAGTGCCATGTACAACTCGGGGGCAACAACCTTGCCGGTCTGTCCCACTTGCAATGAGTTATCTGCGTAGCCCGCGTCAACAGCTGCTCGCGAAGCGCCGACTGCTGCCCCCAGCGCATCGGCAAGTGGGTACAGGGTGGCCTGGAATGTCTCAGCGTTTTTTAGTGCCCGTCCGCCAGACACCACTCGGCTAGCAACCCCCAAGTCGGGACGATCGGATTTGCTTAGCGAAGTGGAAATGTGGCTTGATGGGGAGTCAGAAACTTCTACAGGGTCAAGGACCTCTGTTTCTGCTTCTGCTTCACCTGGCACAGCAGCGGGGAAGGCGGTCGACCGCACGGTGAAAAACTTGATGTGTATCGAAGACGGTGCTCGAACCGTTGAGATTGCATTTCCTGCGTAAATCGGACGTGCAAATGTCGTACTGTTGGATGAAATGTCATGTTCGACCGATGTGATGTCAGATACAGCCGGAACATCAAGTTTTGCAGCAACTCGAGGGAGAATAGATTTAGCAGACGAGGAGTGCGCTGATACGACGTGGGTAAACGGGGAACTGCCAGAAAGGACCTTCTCCAAGAGTGGGGCGACAATCTCCGGTAATGGGGTGGAGTACTGCGGGGAGACGGAGTGGAGTACAGTATCTAGACCCTTTATCCTGCAATGATGCGCGAATTAGTAGGCGCTGTGAGAGTGGCAAGGACAAACATGCTTCTTTGCCTTGTCTAATATGCTCGCAACTTGATCCGGGGCACTTGCGAGGAGACCGGTCACCTTGCCACCGAGTTGGGAAGCGGCGGTCAATGCAGAAAGGGATGCAGAGTCGAGTTCGCCGTCACGATGCTCCAAGAACACTAGTGCATGTGGTGATGGAGACGTGGCATAACTTCTGAGGAGCGTCCTGCTCAACAGTGCTGTTCTGATGCGGAGCATGTCAGATGGTGAGGAATTTAATGAAACAGCCAGTATGCTTTGGGTTCCTTCTCCGTAACCACGTGATTTGATCTTCTTGTAACTGTCTGCGTACTCTTCACTAACATTCTTTGCAAATGTCGTTACAAGGCTTGATATCTGGCTCCGAGTGCGCCGTGCCCTCGAATCCGTTGGCCCAAGTCCTCAAGCACACAGAAGGCGACAGGAGCTTGCAACAGGTGTGTACTCTCCCTCTCCAGGCCCACGCCTGAGAATCAGACACTTAATACACTTACACTTGGTCAGGATCGGGTCGGAGGACCTTCATCGTCTCGAGTGCGATGGTCTCTTCTCTTCCTGCGATCTTAACTCAAGTATTCATACAGTTGCAGCATCTGCCGGGGGGTGCGCCAGCTCAAGCGGCAGAACAAGATGTCGAGATGGCCAGGCGGTTTTTCGGAGGTCCGATGGCGTCGTCGGCCCCGTCCCTTGCACTCACGTCCCCAGGCCCTCGCGCCGAGCTTTCCCGCTTGCCCGAGGTCATTGCAAGGTTAGATCTCAACCAAGTTTGGGCAAGAGGGATACCACAGCAGCCACAACCGGTGTTCCGCGACAACGCAACCCGAGTGCCGTGGATTTCTGAGTTCGGTGGGGTGCACAATCAAGTCATACCAGGACCTTCCACACAACAGCCGGGGCAACAAATCTCGGATGGTATGTACTGGTGCCAAATGTTTGCTTTCGTGTAAAATCTGAGGTCGAATCACCAAAAGTACAACGCCCTTACACAAGTCTCGGTATTCCGTACAACCATTCCTATTCTATGCCTACGACTACGTATGGATCCAGTTCAATTGGCCCTGCCTTGTACCCAAGCTTCAACCCCGCTCTTCACACCATGTCATCGGATAAAGGAAAGGCCAAGGCCCAGGACGCGGACTTTGATGCTGCATTTGCACAGGCCGCTGCCTCCCTCAGAATCACTGACACGAATAGTTCCGCAAGGATCGTGGAATTGGAAACAAGCTCTACTACTCTCGAGCCGGTATCTGAAGATGCCAAAGCCAGCACAGAATTCTCCGAGTTAGTTTTCTCTCTCTCTCTATATACATAATTTTTCTTGTGTGCATGTCTTGCTGTGACCTCACACATTATCAGGGTCTGGCAGCATTTACAAGAATCCGATGCACCACCGAAGGGTAGTGATTTAGCGAGGTGGGAATCGGAATTCAATCAGTTCATGACAGCCCAGCGCGAAGAACTGGAACAAGATTATGGTGGGGTGATGCAAAATGCATGGGAGAGTGGAATAGGCGAATTCACCGACGACGTGAACCCCAAGTTCGATGAATTTGGATACCCGATTCTAGCTGATTATGTCTTCGGTGAGATTCACTTTGCGTTTCTTTGCGCGCACAATTGTTGAGGGTGAATCAGAGCAAAAAAATCCGTTCCTGCAACCCTCCACATCCATTCGGTCTCCGTTGAGCGAGGCAAAGGCACTCTTGGAACGCAATGGATCATTGTCGGAGGCTGCGTTGTTATTAGAAGCTGCCATACAGACAGGTGAACTTGGCGATCGTGGATTTGAAACCTGGATACTTTTAGGAGAAACAAGAAGCATGGATGAGCGCGAGGAACAGGGCATGCGCGCTCTTATGGAAGGAGTTCGGAGGGCAGAAGCCGTTGGTGCAGACGGAGCGGGCATGTTGGTACGAATATGCCATTCTCGAAGTACTGACGAGGTTCATCGATATTTTTCAGTCGCTTGCGATATCATTCACGAATGAGTCATACGACCGGGCATCATATCATATGCTCTGGCGCTGGTTGCGTGCACAGTTCCCGACGTTCCCGACACATGATGACGTCGAGAAAGCCGTCCGGTCCCATTCGACATGGGACTCCCATGATCGCCTCACTGATGCTTTTCTGTCCCTCGCAAGACAGCAGTATGATCAAGGTGTAGTTGATCCTGACGTCCAGGTGGGACTTGGTGTCCTGTTTTATAACAAAGGGGAATACGATCGTGCGAAGGATTGCTTTGAGAGTGCGTTGTCTCAGCGTCCTCAGGTGGGTTTCGCGCATTTCTTGGAATGTCTCCAACATTGACCCGTCCGCAGGACTATCTCCTGTGGAATCGGCTTGGTTCATCTTTGTCCAATGGCAGTAAGCCAGAGGAAGCTTTGGGCGCATACAGAGAAGCGCTGAGTCTCCGTCCGACGTACACGCGAGCGATCTACAATGTCGGAGTTGCTTGTGAGTAACACGACCTTGGTTTCTTGAAAAATATTGATGGTTGTACAGGTCTTAACATCGGTGCCCACAAAGAAGCTGCGGAGCATTTTCTTAGTGCCCTAGAGTTGCAAGAGTCGACAGGGGATAGGCAAACGAGTGTTCAACTTTGGTTTACTTTAAGACGTGCCTTTTTACAGATGGTGAGCCGACCCGTTATTGTTATCCTTTTCCCTCGTGACATCCACTCCAAAGGACCGTAATGACCTAGCAGAGATGGCTAGACCCGAGAGCCGCTCTACATTGAGCGTTTTCCGGCAGCACGGATTTGATTTCTAGATAGACAGCTTGGTCGGTAGCTTACTGGAACAACTTGTATCAGTGTATGTATAGATGTACGAAGTTCAAACTGGTGACTCGTGAGCGCGTGGTCAGGTCTTAGCTGTGACCCCGGAGGTGCAGTTCCAGCTAGACAGTGTATCTCCGAATGATAGCGGGTCGCCCTCCGCCCCCATATATTCCAAATTGCCCGGAGACCTCTCACAGTTTGCTCTTCCTTGAAGACGCGGAGCAAGTATAAAGCTCGTCGCTGGGTTTAATATTTTATGTAAGTAATTGGTCTCAGGACACAATCTCCATCACATGCCAGCATCAACTGACGTGGAGGATTTCGCGTGTTTTTTTGCCGTCGCCGGTCAATCAGCCTCCCCACGATCTTTGCCATGACAGCAGTGGTCTCTGGTATGCAGACCAACTTAGAGTCTGCGAACTTTTGCTTTAGCCGGTCATGCAATTTCCGCTCTATTACTCGATACTCTCCAAGTTGGACCGGGAGAATCTGGTCAGGAGTTGTAGGTGATAGTGTCAAATCCCAGTTGCACGGGAAGCCCTTCGTGGGTGTGATGGATAGGAAATACGTTGAATCTAATTAGCTCGGAACCATCCTGGTCATGGGGTACTTTAGCGAAACCTTTAGCGAACTTCCACCCGGACCGGTAGCTGAGCATTATAAGTAGGACATCTACTGCACCCTTTTGATTGTCCACACAACGATCATATCGATCATGTCCGGCGTTGAGATGTAAGTTCCTAATCCTTCACTCACGATCAACAATCAACCGATCGTTTACTAGTCACACTGTTTCCAAGCCTTCGGGGACTTCCAGCAATGTCAAGCTCAACAAATTCTCTTCTCAGTTGACGCAGGACAAGGTGAGCATTTTATGTATTCAACATCGTTATGAAGGGGGTCACTAACTAGTACATGCAAGGCCCGAGGTGGAGCTCAAGCCATGCGTCCGTAGCAGTGTGTATCCCTTCCAGGCGATATCTCCTAACATGTTTCCCGCAGTCTACGCCACTGGCTTGACCGAAGAGGATATGGATAAGCCTCAGGTATGGGTGTGTCTTCAAGGACCAGCATATCACCTGACTTTCTCTGGTAGATCGGTATCTCTCCGCTCTGGTGGGAGGGTGAGTATGGAATGTTGTGTCGGAAGGTAATGATCTGATTACCATCAAGGGAATCCGTGCAACATGCACCTTGTGGGCTCCACCAACTGTTATTTATAAGCGAATCGGGCTGATTTTTCGACAAAAAGCTCGACCTCGCGAAAAAGATCAAGGAGGGTTGCAAGGAGGAAGGCCTAGTTGGCTTGCTCTTCAATACCATCGGTGTCAGGTTTGTAGTTACATGCAGCCTCATTGATGACATTAATCTCATTATGATTTCTAGCGATGCAATCACTATGGGTACTGACGGTATGTTTTATGCCTTCCCGTAAAGTGTATCTCCCCATTCCTGCCTTTACAGGAATGCGTTACTCGTACGTGTTTGCTGGATAGTTAAGGCTACATGGGGAGTGTTGACTTTGTCTTCATAGGCTGCCTAGTCGCGACCTGATTGCGGACTCTATTGAGGCTGTGAGTCACTTTCTGAAAAACTTGTCTAATGTGGCTAATAACGAAACAAGGTCACTTTGGTGAGTTGAGCAGTGTTTGCCCTGGTGATGCCGTCTCGCGAACGCGAAGTTGCCTTGTTAGGCCCAACATTACGACGGCAACATCTCCGTCCCTGGATGCGATAAGAACATGCCTGGCGTTTTAATCGCTGCCGCCCGTCACAATCGTCCCACCATCATTGTGTATGGTGGAACCATTCAAGTGGGTACTCGCCATGTCGATTGTCCCTCGATGGGATACAAGAAGGGTGGCACTGTTAATATCTCAGACGCCTTTGAGTCATACGGTACAAAAATTTTCCATTTGTTCTTTTTTCGTGATAGTACCGATACCTACGGTTGTCAGGTGCATATGCGGTTGGTCTCATCAATGACGAGGAACGGTTTGACGTGGTCAGGAATTCCTGCCCCGGCCCAGGTGCTTGTGGTGGGATGTACACGTGAGTGAATTCATCTCGGAAATTTTCGTTGCGCGTGAGCCCCGTTCATGTGATGACGCAGAGCAAACACCATGAGTTCTGCCCTGGAGGTTTTGGGAATGTCTTTGCCGTATTCCTCTAGTACGCCTGCGACTTATCCAGGTGAGTAAAGATTCCCAAGTCGAAGATGGTGATTCATATTCTGTTTACAGAAAAAATCCAAGAGTGTTTCAGGGCTGCGAAGTATATGAGGCGTCTGCTAGAGCTGGACTTGAAACCCAGGGACATTCTTACTCGCCAGTCGTTGCTGAATGCAATCACTATCGTCAACATCCTTGGTGGATCAACCAATGCAGTGCGTCTCTCAAATCTCTCTATTTCGTGTGTCTGATGACGGGAAGGTACTCCACTTGCTCGCCATTGCACGAGCTGCTGATATACCTCTCACCATCGATGACTTCCAGGAGGTTTCTGACAGAACGCCTTACATTGCTGACCTCAAGTATGCATACAGTCGGATCTGTAAAGCTTCTCGGACTGATCATGACCTCAAGGCCTTCTGGAAAGTACTACATGGAAGACGTGCACAAGATTGGAGGAATCCCGGCCCTGCTTAAATATCTTCTCAGGCACACTAATCTGATCGATGGTAGTCAGATGACCGTCACGGGAAAGACGCTCGCAGAGAACCTACAGGACGTACCAGAACTTGACTTTGAAACGCAGGACATCATCAAGAAGGTGGAGAACCCAATCAAATTGACAGGCCATTTGACGATTTTGCGCGGAAGCTTGGCGCCTGGAACTGCTGTCGCTAAACTGACTGGTAAAGAAGGTTTGAGATTTGAGGTCCGTCTTTGCGTTCTGTATGACCCCAAAGCCCCATTTCTGAACCAGGAATGACAGGGTGTTGCGAAATGCTTCGACAGGTAAACTATACCCCGGGGCTCCGCAATAAAAGCTAAATTCGTCATCAGTGTGCACGACTTCTATCCCGCTCTTGAAAAAGGAGAGATCAAACCGGGCACTGTCCTTATCTTCAGGTACCAAGGCCCGAAGGGTGCACCTGGGATGCCTGAGGTCCGCTATTCGGTCTGCCTACCCTACATATCTAAGCTTTCTTTTATAGATGTTAGGTGAATTCGGGAGGGAGACCCACTCCAATTGTTCTCTCACCAGGTTTGATCACAGGACCCACCGCTGCTTTGATGGGAGCTGGACTTGGTAACTCGACCGCTCTCATTACCGATGGACGATTCTCAGGGGCATCCAGAGGATTCATCATCGGTGTGTTTCGATTGAGCTTGAAGCCGCGCTTGAGGTATTTATGACCGCTTTTACCAGGTCACGTTGTCCCTGAAGCCATCTTGGGTGGCCCTATCGCTCTCGTCAAAGATGGTGATCTCATCATCATAGATGCGGCATCGCGAACCATCAATTGGCTAGTAGAAGAGGGTGAGAAGGCGGCGCGCAGGAAAGGATGGGAGGTTTCGGGTAAGAGTGCCCTGAAAGAAAGGAGAGGTATTCTGTACCGATATGCAAGGGACGTCGCCGTGAGTAGTGTTAACGCGTCTTGCCTACCACGCGTCGCTGATTTAACCGCAAAAGCCGGCCAGCGAAGGCGCATACTGCGACTGATTCCTCGATGGTGGTTTTGTGTTTTGTGTATATATCAATCATTTGTGTCAAACAGTAGTGAAATCCACATTGTGAATCTGTAACTCTGAATGAATTCAACGTCGAGATGTCGCACTCCATCACCACAACTGCTTCGTATGTTCTCAACAAGTACTCTCGTTCTTACCCATCTACATCCCCCCCTGGCACTCAGGCTCCAGTCGAATCTGAATGGCAGCATTTTACGAATCCGGTCATGAGGATCGTCCTGGAGGCCAAAAAGTCACCGTCCGGACAACTGGTCTCTATGCGCCTGAGGATATTGTGGAGCTTGCATACAGAGTCCAACGATGTGCACGTTGATCAGAGGGAAGTCTCCTTCGTGAGCAACAGTTCAGATTGTTCGTGGATAGACTTGTCTGATTGCTGCTTGTCTTAGGAAGACTTGGAGTTACTGTCCTTTTCATCTTTGCCGACATTCCAAGCATCCGTCGCGCTGCAACCAGACCAGACCCTTCCTCTGAAGGCAGTGTATCGTGATGCAGTGGTCGGCATCCGCTACTTGCATCCAAAGATAGTTCCTCCCGACTCCCAGCCAGCAAGTTACCATGCTGGTCACGGCTAATTGTTACCTGACTTCAGTCCACTTGCTAGACATACCGTCGCTTCCAGATCACGTTCAAGGATGTACTCGACGCATCACACTGCATAGACGCCATCAAGTCCGTCTGCCCCTGCAAAGCGAATCCCCATCCGACGCATATCAATCGACATTCAACGATGCTCTCGGGTTCGTTGACGCGGGCTGCGACGACCGTATCACGACCTGCGCCTGTGCGGTCTGTCGGATTAACTGAGCGCCAGAACACCATATCGGTACCCATTGATTCTAGGCCAATCCCGTCGACCATGCCAGGCCACCCTCCGGAGAACCAAGCCTTTTCTATCGCACCTTCCTCCGTGGCGACGAGTCTGTCATCGGATGACAGTGCCTTTGTGACATGCTCCGAAACATCCCACAGAACGGACACGCAGATGGACCGTTGGAAAGATGGACTGCCCAAAGGCCGTGGTCGTGAGACGGCTCAAAGTTCCTTGCCGAATTCATCACAGCATTCGTCATCAGATCAAAGTACAACCATGCCTCCACCCCCTGTTCCGCGACGTGCAACGCATTCTGCCGAAGCAACGACGCGGGAACCATCAAGAGCGGCGAACGCGGGTGACGAGAGATCACAGCTTCTTACATCTCTGAGCGAGCATCCCTCTCTATATGAACTGTCTCGAACTGATCTGGAAACTCTCGTTAGCCAGGTCATCCGAGAGGAAGGATTCCTCCATCTGGTAACATGAAAACGCGTCATGGCAGTACTCCGCAACTCACGCCATTATTCCCTAGCTTGAGTCCCTCAACTCTTTATGGAGGGTCAAGGGATTCCTTGGTCGTTGATCAACAATGCATTCAGCGATACAATCATCATGTCCCTGCTTTACACTGCTCTACACTTCTGAAACATGTTATACGCACTCACAGCACGCGTTTCTGATCCCGCAACCACATCTTCTATTCACCATACTAGCTTGCACATGAGGGATGAGGCACACCCTAAGGTGCTTCGAGTGACGTGCCAGCGACCTGCAGATCGTGTACACTCTCGAGACCCACCGCTCGAAGGATTCTGCCGACCCCTTCCTTTTTCATAGTCTCTAGTTCTGACTCGCTCTTAGCAAGCATCATGCCTGCGAAACCAAGTGAATTAACGCTGATTAGTTCCTGCGTCTCCTCGATCTTGTAGGCTTCATGACGTCGAGGTATCAGATGCATGTGTTCCAAGGTAAAGATGACGTTGTAGGAAGGAGAACCGGGGGGATAATCGGGGTCGTGTCGTACGGTTGATATGACCAGGTCGAGAAGCGACAAGAAGGGAGGGAAGAGTGCTTGGCTCAGTTCAGCTATGGAAAGGTTGCCCGAGAGAGAGGGGAGGCGGAACACATGATTAGCATAAGGTAGCGAAGAAATCGCGAAAGGTTTCCCTATGTGCAATTCCTTTAGTTTTTTTTTGTCGTCCTCACACGTGAAATCAGTTACCGGACACTTCGAGTGTTGCTTTCCTAGCCAATTTTTCAATGGGCGGACCGTCGTTCCCAACCTCAATGAACTGGATATGCTTGTGTAGTTGGCTCGCACCGCTTCTTGACCCACCTGATACACAAATTGTTCGGGCTAGTGTCCTCTAGTTGGATCTTGAGAAAGAACACTTACAATTGTAAAAAGCGATGAAATGTTTATTTGCCTGTCGAGCAGCGAGCAAGAGTAGATATGTCTGGACCAAATCCTGTGGCAAGAGGGGCGAAGTCTGCGGCTGAAATTCTTTGATCACAGATAGGTAGATGTCATCTGGAAAGCTATTCACGGCAAGTCGTACCCTTTGTCACCAACAGAAAATGGTGGGGAGCTACAGAAAACTTGTTCACCTAGCCGGATTGGTTACGATTCGAGATGACAACGACGATCTACTCCACTCACCAGGACGATGTAGTCAGATACGTCATCTTCATCTTGCAAGGACAGTTCCCCTACGTATAGCTGTGGATTATAAGGAGGAGCGAAGGGATTCTTTTTGGCTACTGCGCTGGATTCAGAGGAAAGGGAGAGTTGCCCCGCAGCATCCCGATCTACTGGTTTCTTCTGTAGTGCAGTACATAGTCGCAACTCAAACTAGCTCGGCAAAAGGTATAGAAAACTCCGCGTCAATACATTGTAGGAATCTCACCTCCAGACCAATATCCTGGTGCTCGTTGACTACAGATGGAAAGAGGGTTTGTTCGCCGGATTCAGTTGCGTTCTTGAATTTCTCGGGTAATGCGAAAATAATATCAAATGGCTGCATGGTTGTAGTCGCAGGTTGCTAGATGGTATCAGTAATCTGGTATGTACCCGATCACACTGAGCTCTGTGGCGTGCGAGCCATCTCTAACAGCATTCTAGAACTTCTGATGGCAACTAGACTACAATACATAAAAGCCAAGAACGTGAATGATAATCATAATCGCAGGAAAGACCAGCACCGGTAACCAGATTCACGGCCACCCGTGCCATGACATAGAAGCGCCGCGCTAAATACATGATTGTCACACCGGGAAGAGTTGGCGTGGAGACAACCTCAAGCCTGTCCGGCGTGTCCCTTGTCTGATTTGCGGCCCTCTACGCGCTCGCCGAGGGTGAGGGCACTGATATAGAAGACAGTAGCTATGAGTGAGAAAAGAGAGGCATTCGTGCCCTAGGAAACCGCGTGGTCAACAATCGGAAACGATTCGGTATCTCGCCACTCGACCTACCTGATAAAACAGGACCGAGAGGGAAGATTGCAGCATGAGTAACACGACTCTTAGCGGTATGCTACGATGTATGGACGACCCCTTGATGAAAGGAAGGGGGTATTCTAGCGCAATCATGACGAAGCCCAGGGCCATAGTGACAGTCTGGATAATGGGAAACTTGACGACGATGGTAGTGAACACATTGACTTTCGGGGAAGGTCTACGAGGAGGGGAGTGTCAATGGAAATGGATTTGCGGTGAGCGGAAGAACGGACTGAATGCCACCTGGGTTGCGGAGAATACCGCCGACAAAGTCCCAGAAGAACTTGCGGAAGAGTATGCCCCAGAAACTCGCCCAAACTGCGTCTGATAACGTTGTCAGATAAGGTGGGAGGAGATATGGCCAAGAACAGCACACGCACAAATGCTTGCAGTGATTGAAACGAAGCGACTCAAATCATGCCAGACCAGATTTGCCATTAGAGCGAGTGGTGTAGGGACTGGCCTGGAGTAGGGAAAGGACAAATGAATGTGAAATATGTATGTCTGGAGACTGGCCCCGAGTGTTATGGGAGGAGGAAAGTGCACGTAGGAGAGAGCACTGCTCTGGGAATAGACGAAAGGTGGGAGGAAAAGTTTAAAGGTTTTCCAAGAGGGAGATCGAGTTTTATGCAGTGATCAAAAGGAGCGTCGTCGCCGTGCTGGGAAGCTCTGCAGTGCAAGCTAAGGCGGTCACCGGAACGGTCTCCAAGGCAAACACTACTCCAGTGCAAGCCTATTTTTGCAACATGCGAGGCCTGAATTTAAGCTTGAAGTTGAAGATTTACCTCGCTGGTTCCAATGCGATCATCGTGCGAGAAAGACGTAAAAATCAGCGTGAAACTGAATCGAATTGGCAAGTTGGTGGATGAGAAAGCTCAGGGAGAGGAGATCAAGCACAGCACTCATATCGCACGTGCGACTTGTCCTTGATCCACAATGTCCAAGAAAAAGCCGAACAAGCCTCTCCAGCCTCATTCCTCGCACGATCTCATCCCACTGGGCCCGAGGCATGTGCAATCACGCTACCACAGCAAACGCGATGAGAACGGTCTCAAGCCATCTACCTCTCGCGCACTCATTTTGCGTAACGGCAAGTATGGCGCTCGCGGAATGGGTGAACTCGTCCTCGCCGGAAGAATAACCGGGAGAGAGAAGCTCGATCTTTTAGCAGGTACATCCACCTCTTTGCTGCTATCTCACCCGCTTACCGTTTCTCCAGAGGACCTCGTATCGCAGAAATCACGTACGGTTCTCATGGCCCCCCTTAAGCTCGACAAGTGCATCAGAATCGCCGACTCACAATACAACGGTATGCTTAGCTACGGTCCTCTTCCGTTCGCTTTCCTCACCCTCTTCAAGCTTACCTCGACGATATTGCTGACCTCAAGGACCCTGACTTGTTCTACGATAGGATCGTGGCCGAGTTACTCGCGAGGTCTCCCCATCGCACGCAAGATAGCCAACAATCTGTTCGCAACGCTTCGTACATCGCTTCAGTCGTGTCAACAAGGTACAGGCTTTGCTCCACATCACTTGTACGTTACCTACCATCCCCCAGGATACACAATGCATACATGGTTGCTTCAGCATGGAAACTTGTCATCAACACCCTCCGCGACCTCCAGAATTCCGGCTTGAATGATGCAACAGCCCGTACTCAGCTTCAAAGTGATGTCAACTTACGCTCGCGATACTTGGTCCTGTGCGATATAGTTGGCGTTCTGGTTGACCTTGGGCAGGCACATTTCTCTATTCTTGCCACGACCACACGTGTGTCATCCCACTCCCTATGTCGATATCTATGCTTTAATCTCCACTCAGCTCACTACTCCCGCTACTTCAAAGAGGTCGAGAACGTGCAACCAGGAGAGCCTTCCATAGCTTTCGATTGGGCCGGCCTCAAAGATGCTTGTAAATCGTTCCTGGACTCCATCATCATCGAGCTATGTTTCCCTCGAGCACCATATCCGAAGCGAATCCTGTATCACATCTTGCACGACGCCGTTGATGAATCTCCGAGGGAAGCCAAGAGGTTTCCGCAGTCGATGTGGGACGCTATCGGCGAGCTTTCTGTAAGTCTCCAATTCCGTAGGTATCCGAGGCATCGCGCACAGAGAGTGAAAGCCTTTTACGCAGGTTTCGTTGGAACTACAAGAACTCCTGGAGAACCCTCTTTTAGGTCCTCAAGGCGAGAAGCTCAGAACCCTTCCGCGTCAGATGCCAGAACAATACGAAGGGTGGCTTGATGCTCAGATTTACTCGAAACAAGCATCGGAATTATATGCCAACTTCAAGGACCTCATTCATCCCTTGGAAAGAACCAAAGAACCTCCCGTGCTTGATAATATGTGGAGGTTTATAAATCTCGTATGTTTCTGAGATTTGCCGAAACCCCTTATTCTGATCCTCCATCAGAACTACAAATCAGCCTCGGGTTTGTCTGTTGATTCGCTTTGGCGGTTGGACGAAGCGCTTCGTCGTACTCCTCAATGGAGTTCCTTCTACATACCCAGCCTTCACACTTACGACTCCGACTCTGACGGCGAGCAACCCTCGATGCCTCTTGTAAAGAGCACTGGACAAAAAAGGACAGGTGGGAAGAAGAAACCAAAGAAGCTGCTTACAATCACGGACGGGCGCGCGGATGATGACGATGATGGTTCCATGCCTGAGCTCCAGACTGTATCAGATAGCTCTGGTGAAAACGATGAGGACATATTTGCTTCCGAGAACGATGAGGAAGAAGAGAGCGATGACGATGACGAAAGTGACTATGATTCGGAAGAAGAGGAGGTGTATCGGACCATGTTGAGGGAGGCAATGGATACCGCGATGGCGGTACCCGAGTTCTTCGATCCCAAATCAACCGTTCCCGAATTCGATGCACTGGCAGAGGAGAGGAAGGGGAATCCCTTCCTGAAACTCCTTGGATCACTAAGAGGCAAGATGACCATGGACTATGTTCTAGAGGTGCATAAACTAACATATTCACAGGGCGTATGTTTTCCTCCGACCCGAAGCTCAGCTCGACCACACGTACTAAGCCACGAAAGGGTCTCTTCGGGCAGAAGGGACAGACTGCTGTTTCTGCGCCAAGTACTAAGATGTCTGACGTTCCTGCCAGCAAAGTTCCTCCCACGCAGCCCACACTAAGAAAGGGACGCCCACCTGGTACGTAGAAAACGCTGAAATGGGTCTCGACCCCTTTAAGATTTGTTCTTAGCTCCTGTCCCTGAAGAACCAAAAGACTATCGTCCAACCGTTGAGGACGCAGAGGAGGAGGAGGAGGATGTTTCCTCTATAGCAAGTAAGAAGAAGAAGAAGAAACCAAAGAAGAAGAAAAAGAAGAAAGTGGCCAATGAGCTACCTACAGTTCACGAGGACTCTGTGCCCAGTATCTCAACTCCGCCGAAGAACCCTCCGAGTACGCTTGCCGAAACTCCTGCTAAAGCACCTTCAAACAAGCTTCCTGCATCTAATGCGTCGCTCCATTCGCTTGCACACGTGTCGACATCCTCGCTGCCTATTGAGCCCACTGTCGCGCAGTCCACCCATTCTTACCTACAGGAGCTGGGAGCGCCAAAGGAGAAGGTTAAATCTCGTCCAGACCATCCATCCCTCTTCTCAGATAAAAGGGGATTCCTCTCGAAGCTCAGCTCAAAGGATAAGACAAAGACAGAGAGTGAGGGTGAGCCAGCTATGAACAAGAAGTTCACGTGGTTTACCAAACTGGGGAAAAAAACGGCCGGATACATGCATCAACTGTTGCGCACAAGTACGGACGAGAAGGTTGGGTCGTTGAAGTGGGATAATTTTGTGAAAGTGAGCCTTCCAACATGTTCTCCATGCCCTGTGATCAATATCATTTCAGGTCATGCGAGATATGGGTTTCAAGTATGACCCTAGTACCGCAGGTTCGTCTGTTCGCTTCGACCCTCCGAACCCAAAGGATAGGGTAAGTTTTGCCAATTCCCAAGTTATCGGGCTGATAACATGGAACATCTCGCAGTCTATCACCTTCCATAAGCGTGCGTTCCTTTCTGTACTTCTGATAATTCCAGCAGTTCACGTTGATAAAAATTCACTAGCACACCCTGATCCGACGCTGCATGCAAATCATCTGAGGGATTTCGGAAAGAAGCTGAAGGAATACTACGATTGGTCAGAAGAAGATTTCCTGAGGCGAGCTAGTACCGTTTGAGCGTGCGGAGCTCGTATACTTTATGTTGCATCCATTTGTCCTATATGACGATGACTTTCGTGGTGGGTAAATGTACAGTATATCGAGGTATATCTTGTGCATGTCCAGTGACAGAACAAAGATACCGTGAAGTCACGCAGGTGGAGGAGTAACCTTCGACCCAGCTCTCAAGCTATGCACGCTTGAAGGTGCCGCTGAACGGATCAGACAGGGATAAGAGATATTATATCCGACTCACGCTGGCCAGTATTAATCGCTTCGATTAAGCCTCGCTCCCAGTCTTCTGAAAGAGCTCGAGAAAACGCTGGATCGCGTTGTCTTAACGAGGCGCCACCATCACGGATAGAAAACCACAAGAATCGGACTAAATCTTCGCAAATGACGATGATCTGTGCTGTGTCGTTGCTACGTCGTTCATTTACACTCGAAACGATCTCATCGTTGAGTTCGTTAAGAGCACGCAGGCGAGCAAGGAAGCCTTCGCGTGTCATGATATCGCCGCCGTGCATCTTGCAATTTGATTAGGACAACACTGAGGGGGATCGGAATCCTGTACTACCTTGAAGTAAAGGGACTGGTCTGGGGGGTTAGGACGGCGCTCCAGCTCGATTACCAAACTTGATTTTGGATTAGAGGGGATAAGTCGAGAAACAAGAAGTTGTCCTCACCAGTGGGTAGCCAGACGGTCTTCCGAATTATTCGCTAGATCCATCGCCCAAACCGCCCAGTTATGCAGCTCAAACCTCCAATTATTGATCCATTTAGAGAGAGCTGTGTTTAGTGCATTGGCATCTGGGTCTTTGGCCAGGCTGTTTCGGAGGCTAGAAGTGCACCTATGTTTGTGTGTCTTCCATGCAGCCACCTGGCATTCTTTGGAGCAGTATCGCACCAAGCTTGGAGAGCAGAAAATCAGCAGATGTGTCTGAGGGGTTCCTGGGGAGCTTAATGACCAACCGGCATCGACTACAAGTCTTGACCTTGTCTCTTCCGGCGTACACGTTACAATAGTTGCATCTACCTTTGGGATCAGTACCAGCAGTCGTCTCCATAAGTAGTAGTCTGACCCGTCCAACTGCATATGAGAAAATAACGCGATCATGGCCTAAAGAGGATATGCATTCCCACGAGTGATGTATTGGACAAGAGGAACGTCAAACAACAACGCTGCGCGCCGTCGAGATCGATGGCGGCGAGGCCTCCCCCAGCACGTCCCCACATCGGAATACACCCCTCGTTCAATACCAGTTCAAACATGGACTGGGCTGAGGACGATGTCTGGGACAGCGCATCGGACTCGGAGTCTCCACGTCACTCGACGATAGCGCACTCATGGAGATACTCGTCGAATACCCAGCCGAAGCGGCATCCCTCGTTTGTAACAGCACCCAAGCCTGTTCCAAAGGCACCTACCAACTCCTCTTCGTCTACCCTTGCTCAATCTTACACCCACCTCAACCCACCGAGTCCAAGTTCATATCCTCCCAAGCCCGAGTCGAGTCAAGCCGTCTCAGCCAAAGGCGGATGGACCATGGTCAGAAAATCGAGCATCTCGCAAGTTAACACGGATGGGACAGCCTCCAAGTATTCTGACCTCCACAGAGATGTCGATGTCGATGGCGACATGATCGTGGGCGACTTTGATCCAGAAATTGTTGAATCTGGAACCACGAACAAAATCAGACAAGAGAGAGGCTCAATTAAACCTGATGCCGAGGAGATAATGAAAGGTATAGATGAATCTTTACCGTTGCCATACTCTTTTAAGTAAACGAATAGATCCATTTCGCAGGCTCCTGCATTTACCAACCCGTCCAGTATCTTCATCCCTCGGTCCTAGTGACGGAGTGGGTTCTTCTTCCCATCGCGCAGGTGATGCGGGGAAACACTCTAGGGAGTCGTCTATTCGTAGTAACCGACGGTTCAAATTCATCGACTCCCTGACCAAGGAGGACCTGAACATCTGTGAGCGGTTGGCACCAATACTCAATGGTGACGCCATCTAATGATGTTCGTTTAGCTGATCTCCGAAAACTCGCATGGTCTGGGACACCGACTGACCTTAGACCAATCGTCTGGCCGATACTTCTCGTACGTGCACCTGCTTCCTGAGCGACAGTCAGGTGATATGTTCCTCAAGGGATATATACCTCTACCTTCAAACCTGCGTGCGGCCACGCTCGCTCGAAAACGAGGAGAGTATCTCTCGTTGGTTGAGCTCGCCTTCGCTCGAGACCGCCAAGGCGTTGATCAGCAAATTTGGCACCAGATTGAAATAGACGTTCCACGGACGCGACCTGGCATACGTCTTTGGATACAGGCATCCACGCAACGCGTACGCGGTCTTCAGCTGTTTGCCATACTTCTTCTGACGTCCCTGCAAGTAGAGTCTCGAGCGGATACTCTACGTCTGGGCTATACGCCATCCGGCGAGCGGGTATGTTCAAGGGATAAACGATCTTGTAACCCCCTTCTTTCAAGTATTTCTTTCAGCATACATTGGCAAGTTCGCCATTGTCCGCATTCTTTTTCGCCTTTTGATTCTCACATGTTCCAAAAAGATTCGGATCCAGAGCAGTTTGATACCTCCCTCCTTCCAGAGAATGTCCTAAATGCCGTTGAAGCTGATTCATTCTGGTGTCTCTCTCGACTTCTGGACGGTATACAAGACAACTACATATCTGCCCAACCAGGCATACACCGTAGCGTAAAACGCATGTCAGAGCTTGTGGCGCGTATCGACGGTTCGTCTAACCTCCTCTCTGGGCAACATTTTACGTATTAATGAGTTTAATGAATGACAGCACCACTTCATACACATCTTCAATCTCAAAACGTCGAGTTTATGCAATTCGCATTCCGATGGATGAATTGTCTACTTATGCGAGAAATTAGTGTGCAAAATACGATACGCATGTGGGATACCTACTTGGTCGGTATACGCGTTCTTTTTCCCTGTCACGGCTCCCCGACCAATATTTCTACTAGGCAGAGGGGGCTGACGCATTTTCCCAATTCCACCTCTACGTTTGCTCCGCTTTTCTTGTCAAATGGAGCGCAAAGCTTCGACAAATGGATTTCCAGGCAAGTTTTAAAGTCCTTTCTCTCGCGCGTGCCTTATTCAGTTCCACCACTCTGCCATAGGGTGTAATCATGTTTCTACAATCCCCTCCAACCCAAGATTGGGGAGACCATGAAATTGAACTCCTTCTCAGCGAGGCGTTTGTTCTTAACTCAATATGGCATAACGCGCAGAGTCATCTCAACGTCAAATAGACGCTCAGGGGCCGGTGGTCAAGGTTAATGATTTAGATGAATAGCAAGGCAGGATGTAGCGATAGGTGTAATGCTATGTGAAATGGAAAAAAAAAAAATAACACTAGTCCGGGCAGAGCAGAACAGACCAAGATTTACTCCGCTACCTGGACAACAGCAATTTCTCGTTCTATGGCTTGTTTCAGATCTCCCGCTTGCTCTTCAGTTTTGACTCGGATTCTGAAAGATGTCGGTGTACTGTTTTCATATCCAATGAAAGAGACGACAGTTTTCGCCAACGAAAGCTTCAGGCTCCCATATATCCGGAAGTTCTGCCAGGAAAAGGATAAGCAAGAAAAGTAGGAATGAACACCGTATACTGACAATAAGGATTCTGCCCGTGTTACTATTCCGCATTAGAACACGTCGAACATTAGTTTCCTTGTGCTTTTTCAATCGAAACATCCCTGTTGACAAAGGTCTATACATCAAGGTTAATTTAGGCCAGAGCGGGGGGAACGAACCGACTCCGAGGTCTTTCCATTCGCTTTTATCCCCCAATTTGGATAGTCGATAGACCTTGCACCTTACAACATGCGTCGTCTCCTCGTCTTCTTCACCCTCACCCTCTTCATCGTGGGTATGTGAAGGCAGCAGCTTCGTCGCTTCTTCCTCCCCACCTTCCTCGTTGCCTTCCGCCTCGGGCTGCGGAGTCGACTCGGATGACTTGTCGGTCGTAGGTGGAGAGAACAAGCGTTCGCTGGGCTTCGTCGGTGGCGCCCCAAAGTTAAATCCTGAACTTGACGGTCCTGGTGTTGTAGTGTCGCCAGCGTTAGGCGCAGAACTACCGAATCCGAAGCCTACGGGATTTCCGATACTTCCACCTGGTTTTCCAAAAGCGAACGCGCCAGTTTTAAGCGGGGAGGCACTACCAAAGAAACTGACAGGCTTGTCAGACGACCCAAAGATGCCTGCCGATGTAGAGGAAGATGTCGTCGCATTGCCGAAGATAGTGGTGGTAACCTTAGAACTATCCTTGCTATCAGAGGGAGTTGGGTTGAACGGCGATGATTTGCTGGACTCGGTCGCACTGCTGCTGCCAAAGATCGAACTGCCGAATACTGATGTTGGTTTGGATGCTGCATCAGAGGTACCGAATGCGCTCGTGGATTTAGTGGCGGCAAAGAAATTCGGCACGCTGCTGGGGTCAACGCTAGGTATTGGCTGCAACGATTGGCTAGCGGATGAACTCGCAGTTTCCTGGTTTGAAGATCCAGAAACCGACTTGGATGTTGTATTCTCAATGTTTGAGAGGGCAGCGAATGAAAAGCCAGAGGTGGGCGGCAGGCTCGACGTTGAAGTAAATGTGCTTGAAGCAGCAAATGTGAAAGCAGATTTTAGAGATTCGGGAGAAGTGGTAGATGAAGATGTGGATGGTTCAGTCGACTTGGACGTGAGGGCAAAGGGGATTTGCGTAGACGTAGGACTTGGTGGTGGTAAAAAGGGCGGGAACGTGAAACTACCGGTCTTTGTACCGCTTTCGCTGGTCGAGGGTGGTTTGGAAGATGCTTCAGCAAACCCTACAGACGGTTTTGGCATAAAGAACGAAGTGGTTTTCTCTGGCGGTGCCTTGGCACCAAAAAAGGGGGTAGAGTTAGTCGTAACGGAACCACGGATTGTAACTGGCTGTGAAGAGCCGTCAAATTCGGACTGAATTGTAGTCCGCAGGTTCTTATAGGACTCTACTAAGCCGGCGACGTCAAAGAAGGGATCCTTCTCGACTGCGGACGATATTGCGGAAAGGAAAGAAACATTAAGACCCCGGAGAGACTTGAAATACTTGAACACCATGGCGTTTGTCTCCTCTGCAGGGGGAGACGTTGCGGGTTTTGGGGGGGATGCATCGGAGTCCGAGGAGGACAGTTTGGGTGTTCCCAAAGACGGTGACACGAAGGTTGTAGTGAGTGTGGGGGTCGATCGTGTGGACTTGAATGTGGTGTTGAGAGCAGAGGGCGGGGAGGTAGATGCAGGCGGTGATTGGGCAGTGAAAGTAAACGGGTTGGACGCAGAGGTTCCTGCCCCAAAACCAACGAACCCCGCAAACTTGGGTTGAGGAGCGGCCTCCTGGATAGGATGTGAGGGATGGTGGCTACAGAATACGCGTCTCACTCACGACTTTGTCTACATCGGGAGCGAGAGCTGGCGGTAATCCATTGAGAGATGGTGGCCTCGAAGCAGCCAAGGCGCGCTTGGGCAGAGCGCGTATTCTGGAAGACGGTTAGATGTGTGGTGGGTACGATGAAGGGAGTGGGAGTGGCATACTGTCTCTTGGCTAACGCAGGCTCGTCCGCTTTTTGAAAGCCCAGAGGGTCTTGTATTTCCTTGTATACGTGTATACGTGAGCTGAGGAAGACTGTCGAGACGAGAAATAGTCACCTCGATGTCGTCGTCGTCGTCGTCGTCGGGGCCGTCCTTGGTGATCTGTCTCTCTGCGCCGCGCTTCATGGTGAGGACGATGCCCGTGCTGTCGGTCACAGTGTCAACATTCGCGTAAACTGGCTCAGGAATGGGAAAATATCATGTAAGCGGCGTCCTTGGGGTCCGTGTCGGTGTTGGTGACTGGGGTCCTGGACTTTGTCCTGCATACTCGTCTGTCGTCGAGTGTCACTCTTCTTGCCTGCCCGTCCGTCCCCGAGCTCGCCGTTCGTGCCCGCCCTCGTCGCCGATGTCGACGACGACAGCGACGATGGACTCTCGTTCATCATCCCCAAAAACGCCAGAAACCTCTGATGTCCACCACAATGTGACCATCCACAATGAACTCCCTTCCTGGTATCGTCCATTGCCCATTGCCAAGGACGCCTCCCCCATCGGAGTCTGCGACGGTGACCCCTTTCAAAAGCCGGACGACGAACGCATGCTTCAACTCGACGACATCATCCAGGAACACGCTTATGACGAGTATGCAGCATATCATGTGCTTGCCTTCCTCCAACTCATCTCACCTGTATCCCTTGCAGTTTTGCATGCTCAGGCGCGGAAAATCCGAACACCCACTCACCCTCAGAAGCCACACAGCCGGAGTTGGTCTTACCAGAATCACTTCGGACATCACTCCGACGGTCCATCCCCGAGTCTGGTCTCACTATACCCCCTCTCTCGCAAATGCACTCCACTCCAATCGTGCCTCCTCCTGCTATGCGGACATGCAAACGGGACCCAGCTTCTATTCCTCGCAGGGTTGTTTATCCCCCGAGAGAGTCGTGCTACAAGTATGTCGTTATTCATATCTTACTTCACTGTCTTATCATCTCCTTGCCGTCAGTCTTGCCATCTTAACGCCCAACATTCCCGAGAGCGGTACAAAGTCGCGCGTCGAGACGCAGGTGCGCGTTACTGTCGACCTCGCACATTCAAGCACCTCCGCCGGGGAACAAAATCAGTACGACAGAGTTGGCTCTTGGAAATGGCTCAAACTCCCACCCGGAACGTCTACCAAGAAGCGTACCCGAAGAGAGGGAAAAATAGGTGAATGTCCTATGTCAATGATGCTTATTTTAGCTCTAACATGCAGCAAGATCCCACACCACTAGACATCCTTCACCTCATTGCAACCGTAACATGTGCTTCAGCCCCACATAATCATGTCGTTAGCTGCGGAAGTTGCAGGAACAGAGAGGTATGGCTTCAGGGTCCTACTTATGCATTCCAAGTTACATCTTTGTAATCAAGGCAAAACGTGTGGCTCGCAAACTTGCAGCTCGTGTACGGCCAGCTCGTTCGGATTCGGACACTCCCGAAGATGGCTGCGAGCGCCCCAGAAACATCAAGGAAGACACGACAAGCATCATTCAGTTTAATTGCCCGGACGTGCTCGATTTTTCTGCCGGGTCTGCTGTGCTTCCTGTCCGAATCACTTGTTATTGCAGGCATCATCGAGAGAAGGTCGGGTTTAATATTCACTTCACAATGCTAGACCACAACGGCCGCCTGGTTGGCACGGGCACGACACCCCCGATTATGATTACTGATGATCACAAATCAATCGTCAAGTCGGGAGCCGTCCCATCCACGCCTACCTTGGAGACGCAAGTTGACTGGTGCAACTTGCCTCCCGCTGCGCCACTCGTGGACAACACTTCTCTCTTGAAACATCCATCTCGAAATGGAAAAGGTCTATCAAAGACACGTTCCAAACCTTATGATATGGCCGGCCGCAACAACCAGTCCAAGTTCTCCAGGGAGGCTAGCGTTACTAGTCCAAGTTCATCTGTCAACTCCCCTTCCATGCATCCCTCTACAGGGCCCAACACCCGTTCGCCAACCCCATCGCAGCTGCCACGATCCTCAAGTCCTGTACTAGCTCCTCCACCTTCAGTAACATTCACCACAGACGGAGATTCCCCATCCGCGTTCAACCCAAGGGAACCCATTTCTACCTCTCTCGCCAACAGTGTTTCTGGTAATCCCATTTTCAGTCCTCCGAACGGCATCTCCACTATTACAACATCCCAATTTCCATCCCCTTCTGACATGTTTTCCCCCAATGCTTCCCCAGTAACACAACCTTCACAACTCCTTGCTACCCTCGTGCCTCCCCAACCCATGCCCTTTCTTTTCTTTAATCCAAGTTCCCCGCCACCTGTTACATCACTTCCCTTGCCCAAGATCCATCGTCTTATCCCTTCGTCCGGTCCAACTCATGGTGGCATAGAAGTCACTGTTCTTGGCGAAAACTTTCATCCGGCAATTCAGTTTAACTGCGTATTTGGTGATGTCGTTGCCAGTTCGACCCAGAGGTGGAGTGATAACACTCTGCTTTGCGTTTTACCTCCCCGATCTGCTCCTGGCGTTGTTGCGGTGTGGTTCGAAGGTCTCGACGAGACTAAGAACTCCATACTCCCTTCTCTTTTCACTTACACTGATGAATCGGACCGCGCTTTGTAAGTAAGCTAAGATGTCTTCTCGAAATGTTTTTATAACTTCGACCTTAGAATGGAGCTTGCTCTCCAGGTGGTTGGTCTCAAGATGACCGGGAAAATTGAGGACGCAAAGAATATTGCTTTGCGTATCGTTGGGTCTACAGGTACCGAGGACTCACCTTCCGGGACCAGCTCGGCCGCCGACGATATAATGCAAGTCGCTTCGCCGTCTTTCCATGACATCCGGCCTCTCTTATTCTTGCGCCTCGGAGAGAGGCATAACTACGAGGCTACTGTCATGAAGTTCCTGTCACTCATTGATGTCTCCGTTGAGAGGCACTCTAGCATTCCTCCCACAGCTGCCGTGTCTCACACTACATCGAGTGGGCAGACCTTACTCCACTTGGCGGCGTTCTTGAAATTCACTTCTTTGACCGAGTTCCTTATAGCGCACGGTATCGACCTGGATGCTCGTGACCGCAATGGATATACGGCTCTGCATTTCGCAGTCTTGGTCCAGTCAAAAGAGTGTGCCCGACTCCTTGTAGTCGCTGGTGCAGACTTGGAGATTGTCAACGCTCTGGGGAAGACACCTCAAGACATCGCGCCACCTGATTTCTTTGAAAGAACCACTAACCATGTGACTTCGGAACACGACCTGTCCCAAGCCAATCTCGAGGATGAAGATGAGGATGGTGAATCTCATTTGGGGGACGTGGAAAGTGATGAGGATGCAACGACCGCCGTGATCAAACGAAGATATATATCTCGTGGCATTCGTCGCCGTCTCCACCGACCTCATGATACACATGAACAACCTGAGAGCCCTCAGATATTGCAACCTTCGCAAACCCTGGGCGAAATCGAGGATAAGGCAACGCAGAAACTCGACGACACATCTGACGAGAAGCAGGCTGCGTCGTTTGTCGCATTGATCCAACGGACGCTCGCACAAATTCCCGCTCCGCAAGGTATCATACCCACCATGCCGCAGCTCCCGCTACCTCATTTACCCGAGATGCCTGCTGTTCCCTGGGCTGCACTACCGCAGATACCGATGGTGTTCCCTGTGTTTGTACCAATCCCTGGTTGGCCATCATTCCTAAGCGATAAACGGGATGGCCCGCGTAACGAAGGTCCGAGTGGTAAAGAAAGTGACTCGCCGTCGAGTGGGTACAGTACCGCCCAAGAGCTTCGGGCAACATGGGAGAAATGGATAGCCGTGGCCGTTGCAACTGCAACTCTCCGTCCTCCGCCAGTCGACGAAGCACCTCCAATGTACACCCCGAGAGAAACTATGGAGACAATAACGCAACAGCCTGTGACGGACACGGTGGAACTCCAAGAACCCAACCCCGAGTCTACTACCCCCCGAACACCGAACGTACTGGATCGTCCAACTAGATGTGTGGGCTACGAGGTTACCTCGACGCTGGCACCTGATGCCGACGCATACGAATATATACCTGTGAAAGCGCATACCCATACAGCAAAGAAACGTGAGGAGAGTGTTGACTTTTTAATTCCTGCTGTTGACGTTTTATCTAGATGACCGGATGCTCTTGTTATTCTGGCTTCCTATTCTGCTTCGTGAGTCGTTTATGCTGTGAATTTGTGGTGATGTTCTGACCGAAGTCAATCAAGTGTCTCTCCTTTGGGCTTTCCACAACTGTATCCGCTTTGCTATCCATGCGCTGAAGACCAGTCTCACAATGAAAGCAGGGGTGCGTGCATGAATGTGTGCTGTGTAGTCTTGTAAGCCTGTTGTGACTTGTATCGGGGAAACTGCTGAGTAAAATTGGATCCTAGACGATCATTTGGTTGGTTCGAATAGACCTTTAGTGCATGGGCGTTATTCTTATTGTTCTGCTAGATTTGACAGAATGACCGTTGTACCGTCTTTGTACTCGATACATATCCTTTGTGTAATGTGCCAGTAAGTACATATGTCTCGCCTACTGGTAGCAAACCCTATGGAGCAGAACTGCGAATTCCAACGACGTGGCTAGAACTTCGGGTGGGTCAACGACTTCTGTGCAACTTGAACGACGCCTGGATGCCCTTGCCAGCATTGATATCCTCAAGTACTCTGGCATCGATATCTCTTCCGATCCTGGCGACCTCTACTACTCTGTCTACCATGTCCTTGGGAACACAGACTACACCATCTTCGTCCGCGACGATCCAGTCGCCAGGTTCGACTGTGACCGCTGGGAATGCATCCAGACCCTCTGCGTTATCTTGCGGTTGGATGATGAGTGGAACATTGACAGCTGATGGACGAACAAAGGGCGATTGCCCAAGAGTCGAGTGTCCGCGTGCAAACACTGGGAAACCTGCGGCACGAAGTTCGGCCAGGTCTCTGCACCGACCAGATATGACGACGCCGACGACCTCTCTGGCCTGTGCACCCGCGGCCATGAGACCTCCCCAGACAGCATTCTTTGTGTCTGTTTCGATATTTGAACATCAAAAATGTCACTCAGGGAACGGAAGGAAAACTGAACGTGGGGGGGCGTCGATGACGACGATGGATTTTGGGGGTGTGGTATCTACAAAGTGGGCAGAGAGCTTTGGGGCTGTCTGGTCCAAGGCAAGCACCGTCTGGACGGTGTAAGCGGGACCAGATATACGAACGTCGTGGTTTGGGGAGAGGAGGTGTATGTCTGGGATGTGCCCACCGTGTGGGTGCCCGAGTTTGACGAGAGCATCAGAAATTTCACAGGTGGATAAGCTGGACATGATAGTGGAGGAAAGATTACAAGATAGGGTCATTTCCACAAATGGACACTGCTACCTTTCTCTTGCGCACGACCCGGCATCCGCAAGACCTGCCAGTGTGCGAGCATGGCCATCCCTCTCCACCTCCCCTCCTCCTCGTCCCCGCCGTCCTCGACAAATGTCCGCAAAGTCCTCAACAAGGCCTCAAAGGCCATCATGAAATCCCACAGAGTCTCGGTGCCGAAGTACGACCTTCCCATCCGTCTACGACCGGTTCGCCCTCTCCGTGCCGTTTCTCACCCACTCATGCCATGCTCAATCTCATTTGCAGTGGTTCCTACTCTTCACATTCGTCATCATGCTCCTGCTTGCTTTCCTCGGACTCTCCAACTTCTCCCACTCCCTGCCACTAAACGACAAGTTTCTCCACCTCACTTGCTTCTGCGTTGCCACTAGCGTGTTCTACTTCATCTTCGACGTAGAGGAGTACGCACTCCGTATTCTATCCAAAGATCCGCCACTCAACATGCCTTATTCCAGGGATGCTAGACGTGTCTGGTTTTGGCGCCATGCCAACCTATTATTCACAGGCGTCGTTTGTTTCTTCTTTGGTGGATTCGTCAGCGAAATCGTGCAGTCAATGTTGCCCGTACGTCTTTTGATCACTTTGTGTGTGTGATAACGCTCGCTCACATGGCGTTAGTATAAGCATTTTGATTCTGGTGACGTAGTAGTCCGTTGCTTCTCGTCAGCCTCGAGGCGGGCTCGCTTACATCCTTGCCTCACTAGGCCAATATCGTCGGCGCAACGATTGGTCTTTATACGTCTTATCATATCGAGAAACACTACCGTTCCAGGAGAGAAGTGAGAACCGACCTCGTTCCGTTTTCTCTTTTCCATTACTCAGCCTGCTTCCAGATTGCCCGTTTGTACCGGCCCTTGAATACCGACGATCCAGACGATCCAGAGGACTACTCGGACGACGACGCTGGTCCTTCTGGGACACAGCTTCTCCCTATCTTTAACCCTCAACCTACTAGTTCCTCAGCAAAGTCTTCGGTACCGTCCAGGGCAAAGATACACAAAGCCAGTCGCCTTGCCGATATCTGGGACGAACGTGAAGAGCTTTTTGGAATTGGAGATGACAGCGGCTCGGAGGACGCTCCTCATCCTAGACCACCAAGTCACTCAGACGGGTCTCCACAAGCTGACCCGATACCAACAATTACCATCACACCATCGTAGACGGGAGGAACATCTATTGCATCATGTATACCACCGCCAATCTGTCACCTGTGGAATAATGAACATCTACTCTATATCTACTTCCTTTACAGAACGTGGACTCTGCCCTGTCCATGATGCAGGAAACCGAGCGCATGCGTGGAGTTCAGCATTTAGATCGCAGAGCTCTCCGTGCAACTGGTGGATCTCATTGCGACGTCTGTCGATAAGATCTTGCATGCTCTTGCACGCTGTCGAAGCTACGACAGTTACGTTCCCATCCACCGTCTGCCGAATAGTGCGCTATGGACAAACGGTGTCAGCAGCTGTTCATGAAGAGCACACAACTTGTGAACGCATACTTCGAGATCGCGCGCGAGGCCTTCTCCGACCCTTCCCGAATCCTGTGCCCACCTTCGCTTCGCCCGTTCCCATTTTCCCAATGCCCACCGGATGCTGCCTACTGCGAGCAGCGCACCCGAGCCTATTGCCGTCCCCATCTCCGTACCTGCTCCCAGGCTGAGAATATGTTCACCGAATGCTAACCACCATCCAAGACCCGCACCACTTAGTACGCCACCGAATGCACCGACGACAACACTCTGTGCTTCTCTGTGCAACTTTGGGGTGGTGTACTGGATCAACTGGCTCCGGCGGTCGTGTATCGACTGTGTTAGACTGTTTGGTGTGAGAGCGTGGGTAGGCGAATGTTTCAGCTGTTGAAGTTGGTTTTCGAAGACAGGTGAACAAAGAGAGGTTGAGGCAGCAGAGAGAAGACTGGACGTAGAGATAGACAGTTCTCTCTGGGTAAATTCCAACCGTCCGGTTTGTAGAATGAGCTAGTTTTTTTGACGATGAGTTCGAGATCCCCCAATCAACTCAACCAAACGCTCTGTACCTGATTTTCGAGCCCTTTGCACCACTGTCCCTGTACTGCAGTAGAAACGAGTGCCCCTATCTCATCAACTCGCCAGACCATCCTCCAGAACGTGAGGGACCCTAGCAGTGTATTCATTTCCTTCGTACCCAGAAACAGCGCCTTCTCGATTTTGTCATCCTCTCCCGGCTTACCGAGTATGTCATGTCTTGTATTTTCTCGAACCCTTTCTACTTTGGACGACAGATCGTTGACCTTGCTAGCCACACGATCAATGTCTTTTTTGATGGCTTCGACTGACTGGAAGCTTGCAGAAAGAGAACCGTGGACCTGTGAAAACGCTGTTTCTTGCCGAAGATCCAGCAAAGGTGTCTCCGATAGGTTCTTCGGACGGAGAATCTCGTTGATTGCTACAGTGATGGTAGATATTCGAGAACCAAGGGTGCCTCTTTGGTACCTATCAATCGTAGACGGTGATGTTGGGTTGACTTGCAAGGCGGTAACCGCATCCAGCGCTTGTCTGGGATCGACAAATAGAATATGTCCCGGTTGGCACCCCATATTAGACAACGTTCGAGAAACGAACTGACGATGAGGGTCAGAAATCGAGCCTGATGTAAGTATGAGGATGGTATTTGGCTTGTTAAGCAGATGCCTGGCCCGGATAACCAGGTTAGAGAGAGGAGTGACGACGGGGTCGCAGAGTAACAGAAGAACGTCGCTGTTCAACAAGAGGTGGTCCGTCTCGTCGCTGATGCTTGACAAGGATGAGAGGTCGGGAAGTTCGGTGAGCTGAATGGCATGTGGGAATCGCTGAAGCCAATCTGATGGGCTAGAGAGCTCTCCAGCAAACGCAGTGGGTTTGCCATACCTATGTTCGTCTCGCATGACATTGATCGACTAGTAGAAGACACGGGGTACTTACTCGATGTTTACGCAGCTGGGCGCGTCCTTCCACCGGTTGCGCAAAATCTCGCTATAGGTAGGATCAGAAGTGAAAGGGTCTTCCAAAAGTGCCGTGACCAGGTCATGTGAACAAGCCCACTTGTCAAAACCACAGACTACATGAAAGCAAGACAATGGGGATCTGGGATGAATGGATGCACAACGCAATGATAGAACCGCTTACCAGCAATGGTAGCCTTTAAAGGCACCTGGTCTGAACTAGAGCTTAGCTCGGTGATGGATCTTTCAAGTATATTGCTCCAGAAAAGGGATGAGTCTGGTCCTACTGCGCCGTCTGCAGTAGAGAGAGTTCGTGGCAAGAGGGAGATGGCTTTCTGTAGCAATATGGATACGCGCTTTCGGGTGGCCAAAGATTGTTCAGGCTGGTGTAATGCTTGGAATTCACTAACGGCAACATTGGCGAGGGATCTTCCAGGAAGACTCCTGGAACGGATGCGGATGGCGTGGGGTAAAGAGAAAGAGATGATGCGAGCACCCGTCCGGAGAGTCAGTGCAGACGGAGGACGACATGCTTGCATACTTTCATCCTCGACACGAAACAACAACCAGCATACCCTAGTCTACTATTAGACTGTCACGTGACACTACCACTGTACATGGTCATCGCTTCCGCTTCTTGCTACTAGCAGTCTCGAATACTGCCAGTCTCTCTCCCGGTTTCTTCGGACTGCTCGCCTCGACCTGCGCTTCCAGAATGGCGCCCTTGCTCAAGCAAAAGTCGATATGAGCATTGAGTCCTTGGTTGTCTGTTTTCAGTTGCCTGCTGCAGATGGGGCAGATATGATGTTCTGCTATCGTCACTACCCGCTTCGAGCCAGGAAAACTCGACCCTGATCCCTCTGAGGGTTGGAAAGTATCTTTGGAGCTCGTCCCTAAAGGAGGTGGGGTGGTGATACCTGACCGTGGCTTGGAATGCGGTTTTGATAGTGTATCGTCAGAACCTTCCATGGTTTGATCATCGTGTCCAAGGTGGTCCGCTAGTTCGAGCTCTTCCTCTTCGTAAAATCCTGGCATTGAGTCATCCTCCCCCTCATGTTCGAGCTGTCCTCCCATGTCTCCCTCCAACTTCGCCCTCTTCCGTGGCGAGCTCCAAATCCCGAAAAACTAGATAGGTAATCGAGAGTTGTCCTATTCAACAAAATTCTCAGTACTTACACGCTTGATCCCACCCGCAGGCTCTGCAGCATGGAGATCCTTGAGCTTCGTTATTCGTAGCCCAATCAATCGGATTGTCAGCGGCAATTCAGGAAACAAAAGTTCTTTGCCAATCTGACAGGTTATCATCCATCAGAGGAGCCATGAAATTCTCGGGATGACCCTCTCACTGCAAAGAGATCTTCCTTCTTCTGACTAACCCAACGGTCAAATGATTTCGCCCTAGTGAAGACTCAAATAGAACTCGTCAATCCCGAGGAAAATTCGAGGGCCTGCAGGAGAGTGGCTGTTACCCTGATATGTATCGAGTTTATACTTCAGTGTGACAGTCTTTCCTGTCCAACCACCTGAGACCATGTCTCTCGCAAGCTCGTCGGCAACATCCTCAAGCTTCGAAAGTATCATATGTTTATCGCCCAAGGCACGGAACGTTCTGATACTCGACTCAGCGTTCTGACAACACATGGACAGTACATCCATTACCTTTCTGCACCTATACTCTTCCGTTCTTCTCGTCTTCCTGCCTGGACTACATTCGAAGCGATCCCGAGGTATGTTTTGAGCAAGAATCGCAATCCAAACTGCTTGTCCATCAAATACAACGTTGCTCTGTGGGTGTAAATGTCCCCGCAATTCTAGGGAAGTAGAAACTCGTGGTGAGCAGTCAGAAGTCCAGTACGACCGGCCTCTAAATGTACCTTGATACCAATAGCATCGAGGAGTCTCTCATGCACTCTGCCAACCCCAGGGACTTTACGTATGGATAAGTCATGCATAAACGTTTTGATAGAGTCACGGTCAAAGGGAAGCCGAAATTGTCCATTAGGCTTGTTCTGTGGGAGGCACTCAAATAGGGTGTTCTGCCAAGGTTATAAAACGCTCGCACTTTATCCGAGGAAATCTGTATAATGTCGTATGATTAGTGACTAACGCAATGTGTCTATTCACCAACCTTTGCTAGCATCTGAATATGTGTTATTTTTGGGAGAACATGGGATGGCAACTCCAAACCTTGTTAGGCGCAATACCAGCGCTCACCGTTAACTTCGTTTCACTATGAACAGTAGACCGCATCTCTTGTACACATGTTTCTGCATCAATCTGATGGTCTGTGCAGTACCGTGTTATGCTTTGCTTGCTTTAAGTCTATCAGTATATGGTATGGCCAGATCACTTACTTCAGGTACCCCTCGTCGCAACCAGCAGCAGACATGTTGGGGTCATATCTTCGAAAAATTCTCATACACCGTTCCGACATCTCAGAATAGCGTTCAAAGTTGAGCTTGACGACGATGAGATCTGGACAGAGTTTCCTTGCAACAAACTCTACATCACATTGTTAAGGAAACCTGTCAACGGCAATGCTCCTACTCTCACCTGCCATTCCCGAACGAACGCCATACTTGCGCGCTTCATAAGAAGCAGTGGAAAGCACGCCGCCACCAACCTGGAGCGTTGTGCGTTCGATTGTTGTTATGTAAATGTGCTGGGTAGGGCATCAAACACGTACACCAAATGGTTTTCCCTCAAGAGAAGGGGTGTGGAGAAGTTCCACGCTGGCGTAAAATGCGTCCATGTCAACGTGCACGATGGTCTGACTGAGGTCACGGCCCTCTTCGAGCTCCTCAATCTGAAAAAGAGCCTGTTAATTATACACGCGACTATCGATTTCCTCACTCACGACATGGTCGACCTGTCTCTCTATCGCGCCTAAATTCATGTCTGGGAAGGCCGGCAGCGAAATGCTCAGAACAATCACGCACGGAGATCTTTTCCATTCAGGGCTTCTTCACGCTGCTTGAGGATTTTGGTGATCTTCTCAGACAGTTCCTTGTCCTTCCTTTTCTCATTCTAAGATTGGCAGAGGGGAGCAGGGTCACTCGTTTTTACCCCGAACACGCTAGCAAGACTGCTTGCCTCGTAGAATTTAGAGCCTTTCGAAACCTCGGCAATGATGCGATTAATCTCATTTTGATCCTGGACCAACCTGGACGGAATCATATAGTGTCAGTCCTTTTGAGTCGTTGCTGCATTGTAGCTCTCAGAACGGACCCAGCCTTGGTGGACGAAGGGCCGGCAAGTCGCTTGAGGAGACTGGCAGACTCTTGAGATGGCTCCGGAGGTGATTGCTGAACCTCGGACTTCATGCATACAGTGGTGCTCCTTCCTAATGATGAAAGGATCCCACGAGACAACCTGGTGGCCTCACTGCAAGACCTGATTAGTTGGGGTGGCTGTGCAAGAGGACTCGAGCCACAGCACTCATCATCGGACCCCGCTAATCAATTCGTCCGACTCTAGTGAAGCTATAACATTGAATATAAACTCGATATTTTACAGGAACCATATCTGGTTAAACTATGTACATCGGCGTACAGGCATGTCGTTCCAAGGCCAGCTTGTGGGTCAATTTTCCTAAAATGGATAAGCCTCTTGTTGCCTCCTGCTCAAAACTTCCCTCGAGTTGCATCTGAGAAATTGAGGATGGCAAGGGTAGTGTCCCACTCCTGCCCATCATATTCAAGTTGAGGAGGCCGAGGAGCGAGGAGTTCCGAATGAGAGGGTTGGGTGGGGGTCGAACTCTGCTCCAAGATTCCTAGAGAGGTGTACGAAGTCGACACGAATAGTTTCAAGAAGCCGGAGCCGAGTTGCGGAAGAGAGTAAGACCTGAGTTCAATCTCTAGACTTCCGTGCTTCGGGAGGGTTGGAGTAGCGGAAGATGGTCGTGGATGATATAGAAGATGGATATCGACCCCATTGGAATCCATATACGCAAGATACGGCCAGAGATCTCTGTCAGAGCGATTTCGGATGACAACCGCGTATGAATTGCCCAGCGCGCGCACGAGATCAACCTTTCCATTGATTAGGAGATTTTGTCCCACCCGTCTTTGGCTCTGGGGATCGACGAGATAAAGTTCCAGTTGAAGGTAGTCTTGAAAGGGATTTTCGGGGTTCGTGCGATGAAGATGCATATGATAACGTGCGGCTTCGTCTAAGATAAGCGCCGATCGTTCTTTATCCTTTTTCTCTATTTTCAGCGCAGGACGGCAGGGCGGCGCAAGCTGGTTGAGTGTTTGCAACCGAACGGCTCGAGAGTGCACCCCGACAGATATATCCGCCAATGTGGAGTGTTCAACCTCGATGATATTGAGGCCCTCTTTAATGGGTATGCCGTCGAATTCATCGGGGTTAGGGCGGCAGAAAAGATGACGGAAGATAGATGAACAGGTCTTCTTCATGTAAACTCGGAAAGGAGTGTGCGTGTTCCACCGCGTAATACGTGCCCAAGGCCCTTCCCCGCCACGTTTGTTCACGCTTTTACGTCTGGCAAGAGACCAGGTGGAGTGTACCTCATACACCCGGAAGCTGTCAAGCGATGGATTCATCGATCCGCAACGGTTGTGGGAGTGGACGCTGAACTCAGTGCCCTCTACGACTCCATGAATAGCGCCCATGCGAAGGCGCAGGCCGTCTTTGTCTCCTTCTACTGGAACGAAGTCTGAGTCTGGGGTAAAAGGGGTGCCATCGAAGAGAACACGATCTTTGTGTCGACCTAGGCAGACTGGATGCTGGGGAACATGGCCGGCTGGATTGAGGCGCTCTGGGACCTCGAAATACCTCAGCTGGTGAAGGGGTACTTCCTTCGTCATCGCAAGAAATTCCTGCGTAAACCTACCCCCTTCTTTCCACTCCGTCGCCATCTCGCCGGGTTTGCACGCGGCTAAGAGTGTATGTGTAGGGCAATTGTCCTGGTAAAATCCATGCTCTCCGTTGAACCTCTTCCCAATTGCGCCCCTCCACAAACCATTGAACAGGTCCTCCTTTCGAGCCTTCCCGGTTGGAGTACACCGAATCCCACGTCTATCGTGTGCGTTACTAGCCAGCTGCATTGATGAAAATGAACAGTCCAGAATCAGAGTGATGTTGTCTCCCTTTACGGCACTGAGCTCGCCGAGCATGGAGCACAGGGAACGATCAGAGATGCCCGCAACCCGGCCTTCAGGACCCTTGGTGTCATGATCGTAGGGGCAAAGAACCTGGACGTAGCGTGGTTTACCCTCGCACCAATCTCGAGGCGCGGGCATGCTGCTGCCGTGACCAGCAAAATAGACGAGGATGGCATCTCCTTGGGAAATCGCGGGATTATTGACGAGGTGGCTCATAAAAACGTCTTCAATGCGACGTTTGGTAGCTTCCTTGTTGACAAGGAGGGCAATGTTTGTGCTGGGGACTCGGAGGTCATGCGCCAGCCACTGCTTCATGCGCCGTGCGTCGTCCGCACAGTCCTCGAGTTCCCAGATATGCCCAGACTTGTAGTTGTCGATTCCAATAAGAAGTGCGAAAAGTCGAGAGGCCATCTATGCATGGATTGGGGAACTCGGGGCTTCTTATATATTGGTTTGCATAGCCATGGGGTCGCGTAAGGAGACTGATTCAAGAAAAAATGGTGCTGCATGCATCGTCAACGCCACGTTGGTCGTTGCGTTCCAGCTGACGGAAATACAAGAAGTACCATCAAGCGCAGCGACGGGCTGGCGGAGGACATGGGCTGCCACACGATAGGAGGGTGAATCAGTACCAGAACATAGAGGGAAATCCTCCGATAGCAAGACCCTTGAAGGTACGGATCGAGAGGGTTTATTCATGCAGGTTGAGTGCGAATGGAGTCTGGATGGAAGCTACTACAGTCACCTATGACAACAACAGTGCGTGCTTGTTGTAAAACGCCTCGTTGAAGAGCGCGTTTTTTGCATGAGTTGTCGCGAAGACCAATGAAAGGTGAACGCATATTAATGTGACCTAATTCATGTCAAGCGCCCCCATGGGTATAAGTTTGCCGTGGAATTGTGATTGAAAGACGAGTTGTCAACACTAACCTGAGTGCATTATCTCCCTAGTCGACGTAGTTGTTTGAAAGGAAAAATAGGCACGTGCAAGTCTCCCAACTTGATCACCGGGATACTCCAAGCACTCTTAGAGAACTAGAATCATTAATCAGTGGCCAGTCGCGATGAGCTACGTCTGTCAGCAGTGCAAGGAACCCCTGCAGGTATGCACTCTAGCTCTGTCCAGACGCCAACATCCACTCAGGGTATCCGGGATATCAGCTTGACGCATCTCTTGTAGATCTTTCACCGTCTCAGTATGACATGCTTGCAGCATCCCTCCCACCTGCACCCTCTACACGTGTCAAGTATATGACAGAGGCCGAACAGTTGGCCCTCCTCCCTTCTCCTCCCGCATCCAAAGCCGCATGGCAGCATGCAAAGGATTTAGACAGTGCCAGAGCTTCGCCACCCCTTTCTTCGCGTGCGCAAGGGAAGCAATCCCAACGCAATTACCCGGCTCCCAATGAATCCTTCGTGCTCCTACAAGACAGCGTTATACACAATATACCATCCTCATTACCCTCTAACGCTGTGCCCAGACCGGTCGCCTCACCTTCCGATGATGTTCTGACAAAGGATCCGCCTCCTCCATCATCATCACCAGTACCCACGCAGACCGAACCTGATCAACCGAATCCGACGCCTATTTCACATCATTTGCGTTCTACCATGCGCCTCTTCAATCTGCTGACAACCCGCACTGACATCGATCATCCGCTCTGCGCAGAGTGCACGCAAATTCTTCTTTCCTCCTTACAAAGGCAGCTAGATGAAACTAGAAAGGAGCGTGACGGTTATATTGCCTTTGAAAAAGAATTAAGGAAGGAGAGGGAACGCGAGAGCCAGGATATGAGCAGAAATGAAGCAGAAAAGAGGATCGAGAACTTGAAGGCAGAAGAGCGCATCGCAGTTGAGCAACTGAGGCTAGCCGAGCGAGAGAGAGAGCAGCTCGATGAGGAGCTGCGCGTGTTGGAATTAGAGGAAAGAGTTTTGGAGGAGGAGGAAGACGAGTAAGTGTTCCCGATACACTTTGGCAAACTTCCCCCGTGATTGACGACTCGTGAGGTTCTGGCGTGCGCACAATGAGCATCAGTTAGCCTCTGCCAGTCAAGCCGCTCTTCTTTCGTCCTTGCGGGCTGCATACTCCGCGGACTACGCCACGTACGAGAAACTAGAACGTACTAATGTCTACAACGATGCTTTCTGTATCGGTCACGACGGAGTCTTTGGGACCATAAATGGTCTTCGGCTGGGACGTGTCCCCGGCGTTCCAGTGAGTGCCGCTGCTATCTTGTTCTAACAAATTACTCGATATGGAACAGGTGGAATGGCCCGAAATCAATGCGGCATGGGGACAGACACTGTTGCTACTATATACCGTTGCGCGGAAACTAGACTTTACGTTTGACAAGTATGTTACCATGGGATTCGTTGAGAACGACACTGACAAGCATTCGCAGCTACCGTTTGATCCCATTGGGCTCCTTTTCGCGAATTGAACGAACGACTGGTGATAAGGCGACATACGAATTATATGGTTCGGGAGATCTTCACTTTGGTCGGCTACTGCACAACCGCCGGTTTGATTTTGCCATGGTTGCTTTCCTGGAGTGCCTGAAACAGTTGATGGACTATGTCAGGTCCCAGGATGCAGGTGTCGAATTTCCACATCAGTGAGTGTAATGTGGCTGAAAATGAGAGCAATGGGCGGGACTGAGGCTTGATCAGAGTCGCCAAGGATAAGATAGGCGAGGCATCCGTCAAGCTACAGTTCAGCCAAGAGGAGGCATGGACGCGTGCGCTGAAACACGTCCTGCTCGCGCTGAAAATAATACTCAAGTGGACTACTAATGGAGGGAACGGATAACGATTCTTTGTTGTTGGGACACATGGACGATGTCAACTGTAGTCCCATGTAACACTTCTCCCTGATAACGAAACAATCCAGAGATTCGGTTGGATCATGGGATGTCGAGTTGTCTCTAACAGGAAGGAGGCTATAGATAGTATGTAACCAGAGGGTGATAGTAAACGCCAGATGGCACTGCATTCCTCATCCTGCCCGCTTCAGATGTGCCGGGAGATGGACCTCCCCCTGGCAGAAGCGGAATGTTGAGCCCAAATCTTTTCAATCAGACTGTTTTGAGCTCGGACAGGAACTCCGTCTTACAAATCGCTCGGCCAATCGGGACTTGTAGATGCGGCAGTATGAGTAAGGATGTCGCATACGAACTTGGAATCTCTGTCAGGTAGGCTGCGAAATCAGATATATACATATCACTCCGCTGATCACCCACTGGCAGGTAATCCGCTCCTCATTTCACGCCATGGGTCTCCTCTATCTCGGAACACCGCTCACATGGGACGAGGGAAGCAAGTACGCCGACCACGTCAGGGAGCACGGCATCACACAGTTCCTCCACACCTGGGACAGAGTCAAGGACAGACACGGAGACGACCTCCTCTGGGGTGACGAGGTATCGCCGCCCACATGGCTCCGTGCGCTGCCACCCCTCCTCACTCATCTTCTTCAGATTGAGTACATGGTTATCGCCTTTGACGATGGGACAAAAAATGCCAAACTCTCTCTCCGTCAGACTGAGATCCTCGCCAAGCTCAGTAAAATCGTCACTGACCTTAAGGATGATACCCCAGATTCGTAAGCCCCAGTCCCCTACTCCATCCACCTGGCAGGTAATCTTCTCAGAATCTCAATTCCTACCTTTCACCCCGAGTATGGAAGATACATGTTAGAGTCAACTCCCGGATCTCCCTACACCGGTTCCATCCAAGATCTACTTTCCGTCGAGTCCAATATGCATTATAGGCAAGCTTTCCACACTCTTCTTTTGTACCTTTCCCTCATTTCAAATACAAGACGCCTACTCGCCAGGAGGCATCTTAACGTCAACGAAATACCCATCACAATCACCTCTTTCCCTCGTCTGGGTGCTCCCGGTGTCTTTACCGATCCTCATTTCAGCCCTGATGGCGCAAAGTCCAGTCACAGCCTATTTTTGCCAGAAGAGATCACCAATCCGCACGCACGTTTCCCGTCAGTACCCCTTTTTGGTCAACTCCCCCATTCGCCTTCTAACTGTGTCACAGCACCCTTACCGCCAACATTAGAAGCAGGAGAGGTTCCAAAGTCGCCATCAATCTTCCTATTTTCATCGATGAAAGAACGCCGAGGCCGTTCGTCGATCCTACTATACCATGGCAGCGTTCTTTGTACGCAGAAGATGCTGGTGAGGTTTCCTTGCGCAAAAAGAGCTCAAAATGGCTAATGAAACCTGCCTCACCATGCAGAGGCCAAGAACGGCGCAGCTTTAATAGATCATATTTACATGGACGCGATGGGCTTTGGCATGGGTTGCTGCTGTTTGCAACTTACATTCCAGAGCTGTAATGTCGAGGAAGCAAGGCGCATGTACGATGCCCTAATCCCAGTGGGCCCAATCATGGTATGCGAATTTTGGGCGAAGATGCATATCCTCGCTTATGGATATACAGCTCGCGTTGACTGCTGCTAGTCCTATCTGGCGTGGTTATCTCTCCGACGTTGACTGCCGCTGGAATGTTATTGCCGGCAGTGTCGATGACCGCACCGCGGAGGAGCGCGGATGTGTAGTGAGTTAATCGGTTTCTTGCCCCGTTAATTTTGTGAATGATCCCACCGTTCTCCAGCCATTAAAGGAGAAAAAATATGTGGTTCCGAAGTCCCGCTATGACAGCGTTGACTTGTATTTATCAACGGATTGGAACAATAAGCCAGCATACAACGATACCAACGTGCCCTATAACCAAGAAATATACACTCGCCTCGTCGACCATGGTGCGTATCGAATCATGTAATTTCTTTTCGAAGTCCCATTATCATATTTGTTCGAAGGTATCGATGAATTGCTTTCCAAGCACATGGCCCACATATTTATTCGTGATCCCCTGGTAATTTTTTCGGAAACCATCAACCAGGATGATGAGACTAGTAATGATCACTTCGAGGTGAGCGTTGTCCATCTTCTGTGACACTCAAAGTCAATATTATTGCCAAGAACCTCCAATCTACGAATTGGCAAACTCTCCGTTTCAAACCACCGCCACCTAAATCCTCCATTGGTTGGCGAGTTGAGTTCCGCAGCATGGAGGTACAGCTAACCGACTTTGAGAACGCCGCATTTGCCGTTTTCGTTGTACTCCTATCTAGAGCCATCCTTGCTTTCAACCTGAATTTTTATATTCCTATCTCTAAGGTGTGTTCTCACTGTTTGCTGACATTCTGTTGCGATTAACGTCTTCAAGGTCGATGAGAATATGGATAGGGCCCAAAAGCGAGACGCCGTTGGTACGGGCAAATTCTTCTTCCGCAAAAATGTTTTGCCACCAGGTTACATATCACCCACGATGAGCACACCGTCGTCGTCTGGATCATGCTCCCCTATTGAATGGCAGAATGGTATTCCCCCAAAGGAACGGAAGTTACGGAACTGTTTCCCTCGCATCCCTCCTCCACCTACGCTCGTAGATACTCCCGCGGAGGACGAATACGAAGAAATGTCGATGGAGGAGATCTTCAACGGGAAGGTTGGTGTTGAATGCACTTGCACTGTACTACGAATTTCCCAGTTATCATAGGGTGCCACGTTTCCTGGACTACTCGGACTTGTCGAGGCATACCTTGAGACGCTCGATGTGGACCCATCTGAAAGACGGCAGATCAACAAATACGTTGACCTGGTCCGCCATCGTGCAAATGGTGCGCACTTATAATTTTCTTCGGCTCTTGTGATCCTGAGGTGCCCCAGGCTCGCTGCTAACGACGGCAAGGTGGATGCGAGACTTTGTTCGATCACACCCTTCGTACAAAAACGACTCGGTGGTCAGTCAGGAAATTAATTACGACCTTATGGTTGCGGTCGACGAGATGTACGTATCTCACATCAAGAGGGGAATCAGGATTTCTGACAGCTCGCCTCCAGTGAGAGGGGCGTTTTGCGTGTCCCCCAGCTTCTGCCCCAAGACTACTCCCGATCGCGAGTCAATGGGCTGCATGAATCGAAGTTTGAGCCATGATCTGTAAGGACGGAAACGTACGGGCGATGTTGCAATTACATATAGAATGAAATGAAACTTCATCAATTCAAAACTGGCTATCCTCAGCTTAGATTCGTCATGGCAAAGGGTGCATCGCCACCGCATTGCAGTCACGTGATGAATTAACCGGCTTTGTCCGAAGTGCAAGTGCTGACTTGACCAACAGTCGAATTTAATTACTTACAGTCACTACGAAGGATGTCTGCGTTGCGTTTCGTTTCCTCCGCCGCTAAACGCGCGCCATCAGCACTCAGTGTGCAAAGACGTGGATATGCAGAGGTTGCTGATAAAATCAAACTTTCACTTGTCCTTCCCCACCAGGTTCGTTACCACTTGCTTGCGCCTGCGTCCCTGACAGTTCTTGCCAGGCCATCTTCACTTCCGCAGATGTCGTCCAAGTAAACATCTCAGCTGCATCTGGAGACATGGGTATTCTTGCCAACCACGTCCCTTCTATCGAACCCCTCCGCCCTGGTGTCGTGGAAGTAATCGAGTCCGGAAACACGTCGAAAAAATGGTTTGGTGGGTAGTTTGATAGTTCAAACGGCGTTGTTCCTAAATCCTGCAGTGTCCGGTGGTTTCGCAAACGTCCACCCTGGTAATAAATTGACAATTAACGTGGTCGAGGGTTCCCCACTTGAGTCTTTCTCACCCGAGGTCTGCTACTCTTCCTTGGAATGTCCTACTTGACTGATGTTTTGGTTCAAGGCCGTTCGTGCCAACCTACAGGAAGCACTGAGGGTCGCCACTGGTAATGGATCAGAGGAGGACAGGCTGGAGGCTCGGATAGAGGCCGACGTTTACGAGGCCCTTCAGCACGCCCTGAGCTCAAAATGAATGCAATTCCATTTGTTGTTGCAACTTAGAGTTCAATTCACACGTAGCCAACATGCATAGTCTACTGGCTTGATATCCTCCTTGCTTGAGCCTGAAGTATTATATTGACGCGGACGGGCTAACTAATTTTGTGGATTCGGTTACGAAATTTATTTAAGTCGAACGAAGCTAAAAAGGTTAACATTGTCCACATTCTTCATTGAACGCGTATTTTTCGTCACAGTGCGCTGGGCTCGTAACGGTCGAGTGACTCGAGTCTGCTCCCTATGGATCTGCCCAAGAGTGTCGACGATCCATTCCTCCTGCAACATGAACCCCTTCGCGCTCATATAGCTATGCTTGAGGCCCTGGAAGGCGACACGCGTTCGCGGGCCACTGATGTGGTCTCTTCCTTTGTCGAAGCAATGCAGAATGATAAGAAAGTACGTACTCGTAACGCGTCCCTAAGATTGAAAGTCTGGACAACTCTTCCTTAGGCGGCTGAGGCAGCCAAGATATGGGCGTACTTGTTGTTCGAGGGTATTCTCTCCGATAAAGATTCTTTCGAGGTCATGGACGGAGGGAACGAGCTTTACAAGGTCTTCCTCGAGTATCAGACACTGTTATACCGAGGGAGCATCGGCGAGGCCTGCCGCTACCAACTTGAAGCCCGTGTCGTCAGGATGGGCATCGGTACTATCAAGCTCAAAGACCATGGTGCAAATACCGGAGAAAGAGGCAGTGAGGGTAAAAGTAAAGGCCGCGGCAGTCAACACTCTTCGTGCCCTCATAAAATATCCGGCCCAAAGGAAGTTCGTCACCGAGTTGAGACTAGTGTCCAGCGTCCCGATGCAGGTCTGGCTTGTTTTACGATGATGGAAGCTACGTGTCTAGATCTCACAGAATCAACAGGTGACGTTGCTATGAGTTCCGGCGTAGGATGTGGGTCCCATTCTACGATGAGTAGCCTCGCAAATGATGTGCCCCCCTCTATTGGTGCACGGCTGCCCATCTTACCAGCGGCCGCGAAGCCAAGTAAACGTTCAACGTCCAAAAGGGGGAAGAAACGCAAAGCCAGCTCTCAGAACCCCCCGGTGATCACACCTTCTGATGCATCCGAAGACGACAAGGAGCCGTCCCAGACTCATGTAGTCACTGTCGCGAACACGACATCACATCGGTCGAAACGATCTACACCCAATCCTTGTAGTCAACCACATGACTTGCCTGGGTTCAAAAATCGGGTGGACAAGAAAAACTTGGCCCATAGACCCAAAACTAATAAGCAGCACTGTGAAGACACTGGCATCTCTCAGCCTCAATCAACCCTGGCAGGCATCCGGTCCGATGGGTTTGTACCCTCTCCCAGTATTAAGGGTAGGCGCGGCGCCGAATCCCCGACCAATAGCCGCAAGGACGTTGAAACAAGGGTTTCGAACCTCACCCCTCAACCAACCCGAGCAAGCTCCAACTCTGGAGGACTGCGGAAGATAAAACCAGTTAGAGACCCTCAGACCCGCGCGACAAAACAATTGCGTGGAGCATCGATGCCAACTCTGGATGGCGAACCAGGAGAAGAATCCAAGTCCAAACACGGCTTACGGGCGAAAGTCGTTCAAGAATCCATAACCCAAGTACCCCTTGTTACCGGTCCTCCGTTGGCCCAGGAAAATAATCGTGTGGAATCAAAGACGCGAAGGAAGCATACTCGATTTGAATCTGAAACAGGATTTGTGGCGTCTCACGCTAAAGCGTCCGCTGACTCTCACGAAGTTCTTGGTCCGGACGTTAGATTGTTACGGCCTCTTCCCAAAAAAGTACGCGACAGGCGTTTAGTGCCAATTGAGGACGAAGACACGGCCATCCGTGGGGTTCCATGTGGAGCCTCATCCCTAAAGCATGCGGACCGTCTCTTGCAAGATGTAGCGAGCAATGCACTAGCTATACTGCGGGAAGGAGCTGGGCCAGATGTACCAGACTGGACTCAAGACGAGGGACACGACGCAGAATGCGACGACCTCTGCGAGCACGATGAAGACGAAGCAGACGACGTCCAGGTTGCTACAGCAACTTCTGCACCCTCGATGGTCATACTTAAGCCTCCCGTCCCAGCTCCTCCGCGAATATGGGCTCAGGTGGGTTGCTTTATTGCGAGTTGTGCCATAGCAGCTGACTGTTGACAAGTCTCGCCAAGAGGTCTGCGAGTCCTTTGAGTATTTTCGTTGTTATCATGGCGGCGTGTACTCAAAGGACGACATCGTTAAGGGTTACCTTCTTGGGGCATATGCTGCCAGGTACGTAATTTCTGTCATCATCGTTTGAGACTTCTGAACTATCGCAGCCGGGACATATTCCACCACGGTGGAAAGTTGATTATCTCGCACGGGTTCGTTTGACTTATGGTGCACCGCGCTAGAGCGAACTGAGCTCCCAGGACAGGGGTGGCAAATCCGAGTCTATACTTGACCCTCGTAGAGGACCCAAGCGCTATCAGACAGATCAGGATCAGGAAGCCTCGGATAAATCAGTCCGCGCTTTACTGAAGACATCCAAAGACCGACGGCAGATCGCGCTTCTTGCTGATGATAAATATGCACTCTTTCCCTACGATCTCACCTCGGCTAATTATACCTACGTTGTGCTTGGTTTTTATTGGATATCTCATGCATGGGGTCAGTTTCTGACACGCTTTCAATTGATCTAACCTAACCAACAACTAGCGGAGTGCCAACCTGCCCGTGATGGATCAGGACGTATTGTCCGGTGGAAATTCGTGTTCCAATGGTGCGAGGGTCAAGGCGATCCCTGGTGGATACCACAACAGAAGATGGAGGATATAACATCCGACCCGCCAAAGGCCATCCCAAACTCAAGGATGTGTCTCGCAAAAGGCTCGCCACATCCCGCAAATAGTGGTGGAGATCCAAACATCCAATGCAAAAATTGTCAGGAGCAGAGTCCGTTTATCTACAAACAAGGCTGGATGTGCCTGAATCCTCGTTGCAATATGTTTTGGAGTATCAACGGCGAAGATCCAAAACAATTGGATTATCGCGAGGAATTTTTAAGCCTCCTACCCCGAAAATTCCAGAGATTGCCGAATCTAACACCGGCGAGAGTGGTCGAAACGCCAGGTGGAGTTACGACCACATATGCCTTTAGCAAAGGTTGGCATTGCACAAAATGTGGTCGCCTCTCGTGCAGGTGAGTTTGATAGCAAAATCCATTGACAGGTTTAACGGAATGGGTAGGTATAAATGGGAGCACTGGGAATGTCCCAACTGCCAAGTAAGTAGTCGTCCAATTTCCATGACCTTCTGATGGAGGTTGGCTGGTCAGTTTAAATATGTAGTCCAAGGCAGGATACGCTCTCCAAAGGAGTTCTGGCACCAGCGTCCTCCGAAAGGTTTTTTGCACTCGCAAATTGGGAAAGACTCAGGTAACTTAGTACTCTCCACCTGCCATTTCACGCTCACGTCCATTTTCACAGGCATCCTCGCTTCCCGTCTCGAACCAATTAACCTCGGGGCGCACAAAGGATTCACCAACTGCCTTACTTTCATCCTACCCCATGGCAGGTAGGTGTCGCCGTTTCTGTCTTCTGTAACTGGTACAGATTCATCTGGTTAGAGGTAAAATTCACCTCATTCTCGGTACACCATTATCGAATGGAGATGCCGATAACATCTTCCAATTGTATCAGCATCAAGCTTCTATCGCTGAACTGAAACTTCGTCGATACCCACTGCGAAACGTAGGCACATCAAACTTCTGCTACACCACTATCTAATGTTTGCTATAGCACAGAGGTATTCCGGTTCACCAGCTACCTTGATGCGAATTAACGTGATTTGATTAGCGCGTGGTCTGTTACTCACCAACTACTTCTCGCAAAACTGTAAGTACCGTTCTCTATACAGACGTAATCTGTTGGTAATGTGACCCTTATGTCAGCTGGTGAGCCATATCAGGTATGCCCAGCTGAACAAAACCCATCCAGCTTGTTGATCCCTGCTTTAGTATGTTGGCGGGTCGGGATACACGGTCCCTTTGCGCGAGGCGCCTGACTGCGTCCGACGGGCCTTGGCGTTGATCAATGAGAGAGCTAGCCTTGCGCTGCGCACTGATATTCCTTTCAACGAGGTTCTCAGCGCGGCGTACATGGAACGACAGAAAATGTCTGTGAGTATTACCCAGTCCGATATGATTGCAAACCTCCTGCTGAGCTATGCTCAGTTCCATAGTGACAGCGAAAAGGGATTAGGACCGATTGTCGCGTCTCTTTCCCTGGGGTCTGCAGCATTGATGCATTTCCGCCCACATGTGAACATGGAAAATCCAAAGGCCAAGAGCACTCATGCATTGAGCCTAGTTCTCCGTCATGTGAGTGTCAACAACAGGTTATGCGTGATACCTATTTCTCAGTTGTATGCTGCATTGTCAGGGGGATGTCTTGGTTATGGAAGGCAGTGGAGTGCAGAAGTACTATGAGTGAGGAGCTTGACGCACAATTTGATCATGTCACTGATTTACAAACAGGCACACGGTTATTCCGATGAACTTTCGCATTGCTGCAACTGCGCGTTGCATTGGATCTGCTTGATAGTATCTGTTGTCTTTTGTAGCATAACCTCTCAGTTGCTTACTAGAGAATCGAGTCATTGAATTGGTATGAGAAACTATAACTTTAGTCTGATATCAACACAGCCACAACATGTGTTCTCCTGGCCAGACCGTGCAGTTGTAGGCCAGCTCAGGTTGAGATCAATCCAACTTCAACTTGCATCCAGCGAGACCAGATATCATCTCTACCTATACTACCTACTCGCCGGTGCGGATGAGAGATAACGAGTCTGCGCCAACAAATCCCCAATTCCAGTCACCTTCAACCACAGACCTTGTCCCGCGCCTTCTTCGGTCGATGAGCAAGACGCAACCAACCCGACAGGTCACTTCGGCGGCAGGCGCAGAACAGATCGGCATTACGCCAGTCAAGTGGATGTCCAAACAGAAAGCGTCTGTGATTGAGCACTTCACAAAGCTCACGCACCGAGGCAGGCCAGCTCAAGTCGACGTTGCAACGGTCGACGGCGCTGATCCCGCCGAACCATCATTGCAGACCGTCCACGCAGTTCAGACGCCCATAGACACCCAGTCGAATGATGGGAATGTCGGTTCGGTGGTGGCCGATGACCCTGGGCAATCTCCCGAGCCCGTCACCCCCAGCACGTTTACAAAGAGAGTACAAGACATGTTCTCCGCAATTCCTTCCTTCGCGCCTATTATTGGCTCAGGATCTTCTCAACCCAATCCCCCTGCTCCTTCACAGACCGAATCTGACGGTGCCCTTTCCTCTGTATGGGACCCACATCTTCTCGCGTTCTTAACGCTACCAAACTTTGAAAACGGTCCTTTTGAACACGGTTGGCAATCGTTCTGGTCTGCCTTGGATCGGTTTCGACTGCCGTATGGCAAAAAAAACGAGACAGCAAGTGACCCGGAGCATTCGCAAGACGACGTTTTGGATTGCATTGATGACAATAACTCCGTCATGATGTATGGCCCATTGGAGCCAGACGACACCTCAGAAGTCGAGATTGCATGTTCGGAAATCGTGTCCATAAATGGGGATGGAGAAGAGATTCGCACCCCCCAGCCATGCTTCATACCGTTGCCCTCGGAGTCCTTTAATGACGACGTGATGAGTAGTGGTGGACGCAGTCCCCGGACACGTTTCATTCCACTACCTTTGGAGTCCATCAATGGAATGCTAATGCGTGGTGGTGGACGCAGTCCCCAGCCACGTTTTGTTCCGCTTCCTTTGGAGTCCATCGATGAAGTGCTAATGCGTAGTGGTGGACGCAGCCCCCGGTCACGTTTCATTCCGCTGCCTCCGGAGTCCATCGATCAAGTGCTGATGGGTGGTGGTGGTGGTGGTGGTGGTGGAGAATTGTCTAGCGTTCGAGCGACGGGTGGTGAATCAGATGTTGTCTCTGGGCTTCCCACCACCGAGCCTGCAGCGGACCAGCTACCTGTGAAGGAGTATCGCGTCTGGTTGCCCTCACTCACGAAACTTTCCGTCCAGACAATGTGGTGGGGATTTCGAATGTGAGTGTCATGGCGTGTTTGCGATGTAGTTGACGCGATTTCTATGCCAGTTATCTCCCTCCTCCTGTTCTAGATGTTCTTAACAACAAACAACTCGAAGCGGTAAAGCGTGCCGCACTAATCACGACCGCTCTTCGGTGGCTCATGGACCACCTACCGGTTGCGCTACTCCCACCACAGATGCGCCCTGGTGTGACTATTCTTCGCCATCTGATCCCCTATGTGGGTTATATAGGTGGGTTTATCGCATGGAGTTGGTCTGCAATTAGGAGCTTTGATAAAGGTATGATCATTTACTTGGCACGTCGAGTCGTCGCTAAACGAACCGTAGGTTATGGTGTTGTTCTGACTGCTACGTGGCTGTTCCCCTTCATATTGGTACCTGGTACCTGGGAAGCGGAGGAGGCTCCGACTCAGAACACGGACGCACAACCATCCCCCTCTGTCTCTTCGTGAATCCGTGCGATAGTTGTGGTATCATCTGTATCGCCTAGACACGGATAGCCTGTATCAGTCAGTGTACGATGATATTCTCAAACAAGACTATCACACTTTGGACCAAGACTTGGCATGACGCTAATCAATGACGTCACACCAGCGAGTGAGTACAATATATACAAGAGTTGGAGTTCACCCAAGCACCACTACAACTTTCCATCTCCCATCATGGTGGTCACCTCAGAAGAACGCGCTCGTCTTGACCCGTACTCTCACATCGCAGAAAGCAAGGATGTCTCAGTTCTTCAGAAGATCGCAGGTTATTACTCTGCTGTGTAGTGCGAGTCCTCTTGCTCACCGCTTGGCTCCCTTAGATCTACAGGGAGTGGTAAAAGCCGCCAAAACCGGGATGCTAGTCACTCGTGATCCCAGCGGTAACCTTCACTCTCGTGCAATGACCCCTGCGAACGGTTCGTTTGAGTCACCCCTACCCCTATCGTCCCAATTCACCTGCTCCCACCTTAGTGCATGACAATGTTCAGTTGAATCTCGTTTTCCTCGCAAACAACGTTTCTTGCAAATTTGAGGAGATCGAGAATGACTCTCACGTCAACGTCTCTTTCTTTGACCCTTCATCGACCGACTGGGCGTCCTTCTCTGGAAGAGCTCGAGTAACTCAAGACAAAGAACTCATTCATAAGCATTGGTCTAGCATGTAGGCATTCTGAGCTCGTTATTTCCTGGAACTAAATGCTACTGGTTAGTGTGTCTGGTTATATCGGCAATCTTGGAGACGGCGTGCACAAGGGCGATGAGGGGGACCCCCGAGTCGCGGTCATAGAAATCATTCCCGACGAAGTCAAGTATTGGATTTCGAAGCAGTCAGCTATATCTCGTACTGTCCAAGTTGCAGTCGGCGCCGCTATGGGCAAAGCCACGGCTCCTGGGGAGTTGCGAACCATTCGCAAGGAAGAGGTCAGTGCGACGCATAGCGGAGTGTTTTTTTTTTTGCGGTATTGAATAATCTTATACAGATTCAGCTGGCACAGGGGTCTATCAAAGGTTGACCGGTCGACCAAGGGGGAATGTGTAATCAATGGCTCATCGAGATTGGTATTGGCTCCGATGGTATGTGTAGTGAGTGTAAGTAATAACGATGTAAAGTGGGCGATTAGAATGTCACGTATGTCCGCTTCCTCTGCGGTTTATTTGTGTTTTGGAGAGACGATTGGACGACATGGCATTCTCGTTCTGATGCATTGCTTCTGCATAACTGCAAATAAAAACTGAATGAGCCTCAATTGCGCCCGCAGTGCCCTAGCAGACAGAACTGACAGTAATTTGTAGCGAACGAGTTCTTCTTCCATTTCCTCGTTGCGGAGACGAGCCATTACGAGTTGGTTCTGCTCGGTTAGTCTAGTCAGATACGAATAGCAGAATAGGGAAGGTAGCAACTCACTAATACATCCACATGTTCAGCACTCAGTTGAGCAAGGCTCGCGTCAAGCTCTTTCCTAGAAAAATACATTGGACAAACAGTCACCACAGGGACAGACACTCACACTTTCGCAGTAAGCGCCCTGTTACTATTCCGGAGCGTATCCATCTGAATGGCATGTGCCTCCCGTGCTCTCACCAGATCAGCGTACTCGTGCGCATAGGCATCCAACATGAATGGCGTAATCCTCAAGGAAACAGCGTCCTGTATGAACTCATCGACATTATATTTGACTGGTGGATCACTTTCTCCCCCCTCTCCACCTTCATCTAAAGATTCAATCTATCGCGGATTCGATAAAACGCTCCACTGTCGACTGAGATTGAAGACCAGCTTACTCACCTTGTATCGCTCAAACACTCTTATCTTTAGGAATGACAAGATTTCGTCGAATTTGAGTGTGAGCAGCACCTCCTCGTTTTTCTGCAGTAACGCGATGCTGAATGCAAAGATTGCCTCGATGCCACTCGCAAGACAATTATCGTATATTCGGAACACGATGTCTAGTGGGAATCTGGGGTCTCGTCAAGTAGGCTGCAACGGATGTGTGTTCAAATGTCGACTCACCTGTAACTGAACAACGTAAGGAACCATTGCGAACAAAACATGCTCGATTTAATGCCTTGCCGCAGAAAATGTAGGTGTAATACAGGTAAGAGTTCCTCGATCGATCTATCAAACTGCATGAATTCAGAACGATGGTATTTCAAGCGTGTGCTGAATGTACCTGAAACTGGAAAAGTTTAGCTGAGCACGATGTGGAGAATGACGGAACTTACGAGCCGTGATTGCAGCTTGGGCATTTCAGGGAGAAAATGTCCCCGGAGATCATAGGTGTGCATTAGGCGAACCAGGAGGCAAAATGCTTGTTCATCTGGCATCTAATCCCAATCGTCGTTGGGACTGTTTGCGCGAGACATGAGGACTCACGTTTAACAGGAGTACTGCAACAACGAACGATAACCCTTGACAGTAACCGACTTCAGGATCATACCTAAACATACGGTTGTAGGTATATGTCACGGCGGTGAAGGAACAGAAACTTGCAGAGAATATGCCTTTAGTACATTGAATAAGTTTTCCTGTCCGATGCTTTGTCCATCTGTGAAGAACTCGTGATGGGGGAACGTTCTACCGGTTGTGCTTCAGAAGGTATACCTCCATCCCGAATAGCTTATGAATCTAACCTCCCGAGGTCTCTGGTGATCGCCTTTTCGTGCGGACTGTTCTCTTTCAGGAGAGCCGAGTAGGTGTACTCAAGTTCAGTGTCCTTAGAAGCTGCCCTGTCAAGAACTGTTGTTAACAAGGGCCAAGCAGATCCGAAGTTACGGGTCACATTAACTGCCACACCATTCCTCGCAGCGCATCGGGCACTCCTTTCTCGATTGCTTTGGCGAGTTTTTCAGCGTTTGCAGCGGCGTACGCCTGATAATCTATATCGGACCCGTCAGTGCTCAACTCGACGGCAGGCCAATCTAGGTACCAGAGATGACGGCGCCCCAGAAATCTTGGTGAAGCGATGTCGCAATTAGCGCAGAGTCTGCGTAGCTAAAACCTAGACTGACCCCAATCAATGGAAGCTTCTTCGTCGTGAGCAGCCTCTGCCCGCCGCTCGTTGTGGAGGCGAAGGAACTCTTGATGCAGTGTCTGTTGGCCGTCACCAGCGGTACGATGCACGTCAAGGTCATTTTCTTCGTGCGCCTTTTGAACCCCGAGCCGTGCGAGGATATTACCACCAGATATTTCGTCTGCAGTGATGCTCGACACTGATCTCTTGTGTACGAATTGTCGGAGTGACGCTATTGCCTTTGAAGGAGCCGACGAAATTGTCGTCCGTCGTTCCAGTCTGGCTGCTGCCTGGCCGAGGTCTGACGCGATACTGGCGCGCTCGGAGAGCGGGACGGTTGAAAATCGCGAATCGTCCTCGAGGGCGACATCGTTGTAGTCCGATTCTGCGACCGAGTCTGACGGAGACAAAGAGGTCAGGGTAGGGCCTTTTGGGGAGAGCAACGAGTCCAGCGAAGAAGCAAAGTCGAGCGCGGTCGGCGCGGCGAGTGCAGATTTCTCTGTACCGTCGGTCATTTCTGCAGGAACACGAGCACAAGCTGCAACAGCCGACGTTACGGTGTCCGTCGCTGTCGCTGAGAATGACCACTGGCACGTGGCTATCTATACCAGCGCTGGAATCTACATATCATCTTATCTCGTAAATCGCAATGTCCACTCCTCAATACTTGAAAGTCACCAGTAAGAACGTGCTCTTGCCGTCTGGCGACCCGCAGCCTGCCACCATCACAGTCGATCGTGCGTCAGGAAAAATCGTGTCCATCGATTTGCGCTACCTAGGTGAGAATGCAGGCGAACATCACCCCAACACCCACGTACTCGATGTCGGCGAAAAGCACGTACTTCCCGGGCTTGTAGAGTAAGCTGTTATGTACAACTGCTAGGACTACAGACAGACCCTGATCCACAGTGCACATGTACACTTGAATGAGCCTGGTCGAACAGACTGGGAAGGCTTTTGGACTGGTACAAGGGCTGCAGTCTCGGGGGGTGTCACGACTGTGGTGGACATGCCTTTGAATTCCATACCGCCCACAACGACAGTGGAAAACCTAGAGATCAAGCGCAAGTCCGCCCAAGGTCAGTGTTGGAGCGACGTTGCGTTCTGGGGGGGCGTCATTCCAGGGAACCAGGTAATGTTCCTGTTCAGCCCAAGTCTGCTTTTCTTACGGATTTTGAGTGTGGATTAGAAAGACCTCAAACCCCTTATCACTTGCGGAGTTAAAGGCTTCAAATGCTTTATGATAGAAAGCGGAGTAGAGGTGCACGCACTGTCTTGGGAGACACGACGCTCACTAACATGCATGTAGGAATTCCCCTGTGTTTCTGAACACGACCTGCATGATCACATGAAGGAATTAGAGGTTAGGGAGTCCACTCGAACGTCACTGCCTTGATCTAACTGAACGACTCAGCATGAGCCAACTGTCCTGCTGTTTCATGCGGAACTGGAGAATGCTCCCAGTTCCACTCATCCGCACCCCTCGGTCGATCCAACGCTGTATGAAACCTTCCTGGTTTCACGACCTGAGGATCTGGAAGTAAACGCCATCACATTGATCACACGTCTTCAAGAAAAATACCCATCGCTCCGGTGTCACATTGTACACCTCTCCGCATCTCCTGCGCTTGGCGTCATCCGAGCCGCAAAGGAAAAGGGTTTGAAACTGACCGTGGAAACCTGTTTTCACTATCTATGTCTCTCCGCGAACGACATTCCGAACGGACACCCCGAGTTCAAGTGCTGTCCCCCGATTCGCAACGAGTCTAACCGCGACCAGCTCTGGAAGGCTTTGTTGGACGGAGATATCGATTGCGTGGTATCGGATCACAGCCCCTGCGTGATAGAACTGAAGAAAGTTGAAGAAGGGGATATCATGTCAGCGTGGGGAGGAATCAACAGCCTCGGTCTTGGCTTGAGTTTACTGTGGACCGAAGGCAAGAAGCCCGAGAGAGGAGCCACACTCAGCCAAATCGTTCACTGGATGAGCAAACGGACAGCAGAGCACGCAGGACTTGATGCCGTCAAAGGTTCATTGGCCGTGGGTTTTGACGGAGACTTTGTGATCTGGGATGCGGAAGCCGAGTTTAAGGGGAGTATGGGTGTTCAGGTTGCTTGTTCGCCTTCGTCTGACGCGACAACCCCAGGTGTCGAAAGAACAGTTCCACTTCAAAAACAAGCTCTCTGCGTATGAAGGACTCGTACTGAGAGGAGTTGTGCAGCAGACATTTTTGCGCGGTTACATGGTATACGATAGGAGTCAGAACGGCTTTAATGGACTGGATCCCATCGGCAAGCTACTCTGACTTTGCCAACTCCCTTTGGCTTGGAATGGAACATGGAGAGTGGGCTGTCGGCTAAGAGTGAGAATACTTCATAAGATGGAGTCCGAACTTAAATATAATCTGGGCACTTGATCGTCGCTTTGTCTTTTCCAACCCATCACGTTGGTGCGATAATATCGCTATATGATGCTCCCCAGACGAACGTTCCCTTGCAAGCGCCTGTGCTTGGCTAGCAAGTCCACTCATGGAGCGTACGTTCGGTGTCATCCAGAAACCTTACTACCTTCACCACCCTTACTTTTTAGACCCCGAGGACTCTACGGCGCTCAATCCGTGCGATTCAGACAAGATGCCAGATGCATGGCGACCTCTTCTGACAATTTAGTCGGGTTTGGTCAACGCCATGTCACTGCGGGCATCGGCCGATTAACCGAGGCTGTGATGAGCAAAGGAGAGGGCTCATATCTCAGTTTCGAAGATGGTCGGCGTATGCTCGACTTCAGCTGCGGGATCGGCGTAACTAACCTTGGTAAGTGCACGGTTTTTGCTTTGCTCCGAGAGGCTAGGCCAACACTATCATTACATCGAGGTCACTGTCATCCGAAGGTCAGCAGAGCCGCCGCGGATCAGTGTGCAAGCCTAGTTCATGGCCAAGTAACTTCCCTGTCTCACCATCTCTTCATGTATTCTGATATTTCTTTCTCAGTGTAGCATTGCTTTCCACCTCCCATACCTTCGCCTCATCGAGAAGCTTCTTCCAATCATGCCTGACCCCTCTCTGGATTCATTCTACTTTTGGAACTCGGGCTCGGAAGCTATTGAAGCGACAGTGAAGATGGCACGCTTGATTACGGGACGGCAAAACATCATCGGCATGCAGGGTTTGTATTCAGCGCGGCCCATCCTTCTACCAGGTTTGCATGTCACTCACTTTGCGTTACCATAGGTGGATATCACGGCCGTACTTACGGCGCCATGGCTGTTACGAAAAGCAAGACTGTGTACAGCGAAGGCTTCTTTCCCTTGATGGTGGGTTGCTTTGCCGGGTTGCGAACCTGCACGCCATTCCCATTTTGAATTATCTTCAGCCTGGCGTGTTTAGCACATCGTTTCCTTACTGGCATCAAATTGGACTCCCGCCAAACACCAGTGAAGAAGAACTTGTTAGACTATCTCTGTACCAGCTTGAACTGGTCTTGAAACAGCAATCTGCACCGAAAGATACTGCCGCTATTCTGATCGAGCCAGTATTGGGTGAAGGAGGCTATGTTCCTGCCCCGCCTACCTTTTTGCAAGGTGTTCGGAGGATTTGTGACGAGCATGGTATCCTGCTCATAATCGACGAAGTCCAAACTGGCTTTGGGAGGACGGGTAAAAATTTTAATATTGAATACAGTGGCGTTCGTCCAGACATCGTGACGATGGCCAAGGTAAGATTCTCGGGGAAGCTGAAGCTCGATGTCACTGACTACTTGGCAAAAGGGTCTAGCGAATGGGTTTCCATTGAGTGCTGTAGTTAGCCGGAAGGACCTCACAGACCAGTTGAAGCCCGGTTCAATGGTGACATTGCCTCTCGTTAACCTACTTCACGACTTATCCCATTTCGTAGGGGGGTACATACGCCGGTAACCCAGTCTCCTGCGCAGCTGCTGTGGCTGTGGCCGAGGCTTTTGAAGAAGAAAAGGTATTGGATAATGTTGGCGCACGGTACATGTTTTCCCCTGCATGTGTACATTCCGCTGACGTCTCTTTCAGATCACGGGAACTATTAGCGTCGTTGAATAGCCTCCGCAATGACCCTGCGGTCAGGTCGACCATCGTGGATGTCCGTGGGACTGGGCTGATGGTTGCGGTCGAGTTCGCGTCTCCGGCATATCCATCGGGAGATCCTGCCTTGGACTTGTCGGCACCCAAGGGTTTCGCTTCCCGTGTAGCGAGACGGTGCATGGACAAGGGCCTACTGATCCTGACGACTTCGATATATGAGGTGATCAGGTTCATTCCGCCACTGAACATCTCGCAAGCAGACCTTGAGAAGGGATGTGAGATCTTTGCTGCCGCTGTCAGGGAGGTCGTTCTGGAAGGCTAAAACTCGAATGTACTTGTTATGTTGTAACTTGTGTAAATACTTGTAGGAAGCGTCATCTCAATTTCAAATCACAGCACGCTCCAAGCTCGAGGTCGGCTCAGCCCGACGCTGGCCATCGACGACTCGGAAGTCAACAGTCTTTCAGTCCACCCATGTGCATGATCATGATCTTCCTGCCCGTCCTAGTCACACTCCTCCACGTATCACTCGTACTCGGGTACATCCCCGCCCAGCCTTCCAATGTTACGCTTCAAGCTACTGGCGGAGTCAACACGTCTAAGCTTCACCTACAATGGTACACGAACGGGTAGGTATTCAACTGCTGCTCTTGCCAGCCAATCTCTGACGTGATTTCGGTCCACAAGGTCTGACTGGGAGTATGTTACACCCCAATTAGTCGGTCCCGAACCCAGTAACGGCCCTGTCGAGGTCTGTCTTCAATACCGTTTCATTCTTGCCTCGTTAACGTCACTGAAGGGCATTTTCGTTCACTTCACTGAAGATAGCGCCGGCGACGAAACCAGTGCGTGCGAGTGTTCGCCAATGTTGTCGCTATTGAGTGTGATTCACCATAGCGACCACACCGTGGATTGCTTTTGTGTCTTGTGATGCCAACTCGACGAATTCGTCTCCCGATACTGATGTTTTCACTACGGCAAGGGATCGTGGTGCAAAATCAGCTGTAAGTCCGACTCCTTCTGCGGTATCTGCTGGCTTCCTGATCCTCTGAGCCAGGTATTGTACTCTCTCTACTCGGAATCCTGTATGATCAATCCAGGTTATCAAAGTTCGGTTCTGGACGTCTTTACTACCCAGACCCTGAATGCTTCTTGGTTTGTTTTCCCTCCACCCCCCCATTCCGCTTTCATTGAACTTTTTGATCTTCTCAGGCATATTGAGTACGAATTCGGCCAGTTCGGTCCATCCAGCGAAGCATATTACGGATACTTCAATGCCGCGATGCTGAACGACGCTGCAGGAGTGCTTAACAATACGATCGTGTCTCACTATCCGGCTGCTCCTGGCTTCCTTTTCGCCACCCTGCCAGCTTAT